>RXPK01000287.1:498506-629776 GCA_004143645.1 Protaetia brevitarsis | reverse complement strand
ATATTGAGCCAACAACAATCATCACATGATCAATATATCATTATTATTATAGCTATATACACAATAGATCTTTCCTGCAGTTAATATAATAAGACATTCTCAGATACATGTCGGTGCAACCAACTTAGCGTTTTAAATAAAACAATTAGCAAAAGTGAAGTAGTTAAGTTTAAAAATAAAGTTAATGCAAATAGCATTAGTATGTATAGATACCAGAAACGAATAAGCTTTTTGGCACATAATATTTCATGTCATGGTGGAAAGGAAAGTTAAATTGGGATAATTATATGGCGTAAGCTCCGTATGGTGACTTTAATATCAAATTTATTCGCACATCTGAAGCAATGAATTAATTGTGCCGTCCTTATTTCCACGATTGGCCTCAAAAACGGATTTAATCACCTCTTTGTCGATGTTTGGGAACATTTCTTCTATCTAAAATGAATAAATAAAAATAAATAAATCGTTTAATTTATGACATGCTTAAAAATTTCACCAGTTTCAGCTCTGATTCGCTAAGAACGGGAACAGCTTGAGTAGGTGGGGGTGCTGGATAAATAGCCATTGTATGCATTTGACCTGAAGATACATTTGGTGCTGCATAAACCAAAGGTTGCATTGGTGGTTGTGGCTGAAAATAATATGTTCATTATTGCAATGTCATTTATTAAAGACAACAGATAAGTTTTGCAATGTTTTGAAATATTTTACCGAATATTCTTCAAGCCCCACTTATAATAAAAAAAAAATCCTAATATATTTTTTCATACATACAATTCTAAACCCTATTATGTCAAATGGCAAAAAAAATAATTTTTCAGGTTTGTTTTTTTCTTCATAAATCTTCCAAATTATTTGGCATCTCTTAAACTTGTTTTTCTTAGGCAACTTTTCCTCCATTTTAACTAACATTGGAACTCATATCTCTTAGGTAGCAAATTAGCTTCTATAATATGTTATGATTCATAGAAATTAAATCATATAGGATTACCATTGTTGATAAAGATAATCTCATATATAAATACACTTATTTATTGTTGTAACTTCTATTCCAAAACAATTAATTTTGTTTCCTCATATAATAATCAGTAAACACTGACTGGCAAATATTTTAAAACAGTATATATTAAATCAGAAAAAGTAGTATGAATCAGCAATGACTGGAATGCTATTATCATAATAATAAAAGCAGACACTAGACAGAAATTAAAAACATACATATATCACTTACATTATAACTAAGCACTAAGTTGATCATTCCTTCTACACCATCACCCTGTTTCCCGCTCAATGGATACCAATCCTCATGAGTTTCTCCTTGAAAGATTTGTTGAGGAATATTTATTTGCGTCCAAGCTATTAATTCATCCATTGTAAATGACCGTTCATCATATATTTCAATTGAAATGGTATTTACTCCTTGGGGAAGTAAACTACAACCTATTAATTAAATAAAATGCCTTCAAATACATACCATTAATCATACCATTGAACAATTTTATTCCATCTGGGATTCTTTCCTCCATTAGTATCAGTGTGTGTCTCATACACGCAATGCCCAACTCGTACTCTCGCATATGGATCCATTCTAACCATACCATAATTTTTGGCGAGTTTGGCTTGAGCAACACAAATGCTAAGACGGCCGACAATGTTTGTTACACATGGTTGTGCGGTCAGATATTGCTGATGTAATGCCAAAGCTGCTTGCCTGTCGGCCGCTTCTTGTTGTTGCTGTACCGACACGGTTACACGTAGAAAATCTTGAGGCAAAGGTTCTAAGAACACCTAAAATAAAATTGTGTACAATGGTATGTCAAAATATAATTTACAAACTTACGCGAGAACGGCGGTCTTTAACTTTGTCAGTAACAGCGGACGCCATGACTTTTACGTTTATACATAAAATAATTATGTGGGAACTAACTCAGACCGATTAAAACAATTGGAAAGTCGCTAATAATTAATGATTATATGTGGAGAAACTTCAAAAACGATGAACGCTGAGCAGCTGATTTGTCGAAAATGATGTTTTACAATGCCTACCAACATTTAAATGTACGCAGATATTTATTTTCCTTGTATTTTTAAATACAATGAATTATGTTTGCAACATTAATACCGCTGATGCCATTTAATTATAATAATATATTATTTTCTATTTTCGTTATAACGTATTTACTATAAATAAAAAAAATAAATTTAGAATGCTGTTGGTAGTACTGCGTTCCTTGAATTAGTGCATAATTTTTTTAAGTATTTACTCATTGTTTACAGCATAGACAACAGATTCTGTTTACAGTGAATGATGAAAATTAATTTTGCAATGGATTAGGTTTTGATTAAATATTTGTTACAATAATTATTCGTGATATTTTTATTGTTAATAAACGAAAATGGTGGTTGGTCCAGCCGATCATAGTGTTCAAGCAGATATAATTTTTGTTGTTGAAAGCACAGCAATTAACGGTGCATACATAAACGATTTAAAGTTGAATTATATCATTCCTGCTTTAGAGTGAGTATAAGTTAATTATGGTTATAATAACTGAGATAAATTGTGTGTGTATTTGTATACATACAAACTACAAAAGTGATGACCATTGAACGGATAGTTGAGTGCTTGAGGTACCGATTCTAGTGAATTGGTGTAACCTCGCATGGTATTGATGAAAACCTCACATCTGACTAATTTACGCCATTCATTAGTGTTAATGAAAAATTAGCCATTGCAAATACTCATGTAAAAACCATTTTAGATACTTCAATCAAGGAAATGTTGATGAAACGGCCTACCTTTCTGAAAATGCCAATTCCCTTTATGGTATTGTAATATACCAAACATCAGATTGTTTACCACATCCTTTAACAGACACAATTGGACCATTTACGAGCTCTGAAAAATTTAAAACCACATTCGAACGTTTAGAGTATGATTTTCAGTACACATTGACATAAAAGTATTTGTAAAGGTAAAGCGCATTTGTAGATTAATTGGAGGTAAAGGGGAATCGCATGCTCATATTGCGGAAGGTTTGGCAACGGCTTTGCATTGTTTTGAGGAACTAAGATTGAAAAGGGATGCTAACGGTAACATTCAGAAGCATTGCATCCTTGTTTGTAATTCCCCACCATATTTATTGCCAGTTATGGAATCTCAAACTTACTCTGGTAAAACTGCTGAACAGCTAGCTGTTATTTTAGATGAAGTAAGAAATTTTGAGAGGAAATCATCAATTTAAGTGTAGTCTTAAAATTTTGTTGTAGAAAGGTATTAATTTATCGATTATCTCTCCAAGGAAAATACCATCTTTGTATAAACTGTTTGAAAAAGCTGGTGGGGATTTAAGTATATCGCAAACAAAGAATTATGCAAAGGATCCTAGGCATTTAGTTTTGTTGAAGGGATTTAGGTAAGTATTTTTCTTTCTAAAATTTTGAGAACTTTGATAAGGTTTTCTTTGCAGCTTAAAAGAAAGGCCGTTAAGTCCACCTCCAGGGGTTGTAACTTCTAATCCAAATCAGCTGACTGCAACTGCTTCCATACCCTCACTACCCAGCCCGCAGGTAGATACTGACAGTCCCATAACTGTTACGACATCTCAAACTAATCAGAACATGTTAGGACCTAATAACGCCGTGCAATCCGGACTTGTACAAAGTCAAGTATTCCGTGGAAGTAATCAGCAAGGTAAATTTTAAATAACCTGAGCAGTGCATTACTAAATTGGTGTGTAAAGAACTTTGCCAATTTTCAGGGATCAGTCATACGAACGCTATAGGGGGAATGGTGAATCAAAATCGGGTCATGGCCAATCCGCAGTTCGGAAATCAACAGTTACCCGCCCCACCTAGTTATCATCCACAAGCTCAAGGTATACTATAATATATTTCTATCAAAATTGTTTTAAATACAACGAGAAAACGTTATAATTGTTTTCTCATTCATCATTTTATCATATTATGTTTTGGCGCCCAACGTGGGGCAGAGTTTTGTTTTCGGCTCATTTGTCAACGTCTGCAACTTCTTTAATTAACATCCAACGTGGGTCCTTTCGTAGCTCATGCTCTTTTTTACTTTATGGAACATTTCATTTTATATTATAAGAATAACAATATTTTGATGCCCCACGCTGGGCGCGAAATTTTAATCTAATAAAATGAAAAGTGTTTATTCTATTAATGCTTTTATAGTTCGCAGTCAACCAAGATGGGGCGTGATTCCTCAAAGACCTCCTTATATGCCCCCGCAACAGGCCAGCACCACACAAAACAGCACTCTCATTGCACAATTAACGCAACCACCGTCATCGATGCAAGCATCGGGAGTAAATCAATTCAGTTCACGTATGTCGAACTTTATTAATAGTTTTTCGTCTCTCAGAGTTACCATTTCACTGCAGTAGGAGCGAATTCTCCGATTAGCGCTCAGCAGCAACAACAACAACAGCAGCAACAGCAACAGCAGTTGAGAATTAATCTAATCACACAGCAACAGTCGAATGTGCAAACGTCCATGCCGCAAAATACGCAGAAATAACATGCAACAACCTGCGAGCACTTCGCAAGTAACTTCCGTTAATCAAGCAATAACATCTCAAGCACAAGTATGCTTCTAGTTTTTGTTTTTTTGCGTTTTATCATCAGAGTTATATTTTTCTGTTTAAGGCACCTACTCAACAAAATCAGCAATTAGCGAATCCGCAGAATATTTGGCACGGTTTGTTAGAATGGACGGAGAAACCGAAAAACCCGAACGATCCTCAAAAGATTACGAAACAAGTGCCGTGTCACGTGTCCACTAATCCTTCAAAAGATGGAGAATTAGAACTGTAAGTACAAAGCTTCAAAGCAATAACGAATTTCGTTAAAAAGTAATAGTTCAATTTTAAATAAATTTGTAGAAATTTAAATTAAAACAAAGTTCAATTCAATCGTGTGTTGTTTAATATATTTTATACATGTTTCGATCTAATCATCATAATCAAGTTGAATAAAAATGACAATGGAACTTACTCGTATTGTACCATTCACAAACACATTAAAATAATTGTAATAATATTGACTTCACGAAGCATACAATGAGTTTGTATAATATTTAATATTTAAACATTAGAATTTAGTTGCTATCAGGAGAGATAAATACTGAATTATTCTTTAGATCGAAACATTTCGTATAAAATATATTAATTTAATTTACTTAACCTTGAATGTTTTATAGGAAAGCTGATGGTTGGCCACCAAAGCTTCTGATGCAACTAATGCCTAAACAGTTGATTGGTAACATAGGTGGGGCCTATCTGAAGAATTCCAAATCTGTTTTATTCCATCCGCAAAATTGCGAAGCGTTGGAGTCGCTCACTAAAGTTATGAGTTCGGGATTTGTAAGTAGTGTTGTGGTGACATAATTTGCTAACATAGTTTTGTATTTTTCTCGAATCACTCAGAAGTTCATGTGGAAGAAACAAAACTTATAAAAAATTAAATCTAAAATATTGATTTACTGAATTATCCTTTTCATAATTTGCTCCCTTAAAACAGTGTTTTTTTTTTTTTTTTTTTTTTTCACTGAAGCTGCATTTATTTATATTATAAATTTTTTTACAGATACACATTGCTAAACAACGAATCCTGAAGTCTAATGTATATTTATATTTTAGTTTTATTGTAATTTTAAGCACAGCTAGGTATTTAATGTTCTTTTGTGGATTCTGAGGTATTTATGGACATAAGAAGTTTGTTTTTTGTTAAATTTAATACCCAAAATTTACTATTCTTAGCTTTTTTTTTAATTTCATTTTTCTGGTACATAAATTAAGAATAGAATAAAAGAAAAGATCAATGCAATCAGTTCCCTAATTTCAGAGAAAACGATAGATAATTAAAGGTTTTCCGTGTTGACAGCACCATCACAGCACACTAAAACTTAGTAAATTTTACCGGAAATATATCAAAAATATTAATTATAAATGAATTACATAAATATGATTAAGAAGTCCTCGTATTACCCGAACATTTTGAGGGGTTTCTACTGCTGGGAGGTGTCGGGAGTTCGAATCTCGGTCTGGTCTTTTTTTTCCGAGACCGTACAGATGATTAAGAGGGAGATTTGGCTCTGCACGGGGCCTGACAAGCAATAAATTGCTTAAACTTTATATACCCCGAAAAAAAATAAGGTATTTGAAGTTAAGAGAAAATAATCCATTTTTTTTTGCGGAAGCATGGCAAAAAATATTTGTTATATATATAAAAATTTGTTATATATTCACACATAATTTTTTTTTAAAAGCGCAACAACTAAAAATTGTAAATTTTAATGTCTCTTAAAAGGGGTTTCAAATAACTATAAAAGAAATAATGTCGTGGCCATAAGAAAAATACTTATCGTAAGTTAAATAGTTTCATATGAAATTTACATATCATCAGAACTTTTAAACAAAAGTTCAGAGATAAGATAAAAAGGGAGACTTGTTATTTTTAGCGAGTTTGTATCCACCACTGTAGCGGTACTTACAGTACCGCCAATTTATGCAGAGGGCGTCACTGTAGTCATTGTTCGCGATGATTGAGCATAAATAAGAGTAATTAAGCGTTATTGCCGAAGTAATTCTAAGGCGTTTTTAATTAAGTTTATTGTTATTTGGGTTGTCCTTTGCTAGTTTGTAATTTAATAATAACAGTCATAGTTCAGCAAAGATCTACAATCTTTCTCAAATTAATTGCGAATCTAAGCTCAATAAATTCTTAATTATTTATGCAGCCGAATATAGAGTACAGGTACATGTTAATTAAAAATGAACAATTCTGAATTACATTTCGCTAGGTATAGTTTCGATTGCACAAGCAATCGAAGATTTGTAGAGCTTAGATTCGCATTTAATTTGAGACAGATATTACATAATCTGTACGTTTAACGGAGCAGATGACCATCAGTTTCAGTGGAAATTGTCCTCCCCTTTCTCATATACGCTCTTTACGATCTCTGTTAATTAAAGAAGAAAGTTCTGTCTTGCTTAATTAACAGAGATCGTAAAGAACGTATATGAAAGAGCAATTAAGCAAGACAGAGCTTTCTTTCTTAATTAACACACATCTGATGCTGAAATAATGAAGTAGCGCCATAAGTCACTTTTCAACAACGAAACATCAAAGTTGCCGACGGGAAGTTACTTTTTTTTACCTTATCTCTTCGCTTTGTCTCGTAACTTGAGAACACTTGAAGATAGAAACATTATAGAATGTTTTTAGAAATCTACTTCAAAATATTAATAAAAAAGGTTATTTGCAATTATTTCGTATCTTTAAAAATAAAGAGATTATATGTGAAAAAGAAAACTGAGAATTTTGAGTTTCCGGTCACATTCCGAAAATGATTAAAAATGTTTGATTTCTCTCATCACCACTAAATTTACCTTCGAAAAAGAGTATGTGACATCTTATATAGTTTCCTGTATCTACTGAAATAACAGAGAGACAGTCTTCTCTCTCACTCAAGCTGGACAGACTTTTTCTTTCTTTGAATGCATTGCATAAGGTTACTTATTTTAAGTACTATGTTGATCCCATAACAATGCAAGTGTCGTTGAGTTATGCGTTGATCAATAACAGCTCAAAAAAAAATCTCAATTTTGACAAAAATGGACATGAACTACAAAATATGTATTAAACTGGACTATTTTCCAAACAAACCCATTTTATTACAGTATCGACTAGCATCTAATTCTTTTTATGACTAATTTTCAGGCTGGCTGTGTCCACTTCCAATCTAGTCCTGCAAACAATTCAGTTTGCGATATAAAAGTATTGATTTTACTTTACACGACAGAGAAGCGCGCGTATTTAGGTTTCATTCCAAACGACCAAGTGGCTTTTGTCGATAGATTACGCAAAGTAATACAACAACAGAAAAACATTCAAATGCCAAGACCAGTAAGCAATACTCGTGAAATGTTCAAATAATCTCTCTACAAGATGATCTTTTAGAATGCCGGTCCGAATTTGAATCCTCAAGGTACGGGTAACGTGCCAATGAGTGCCGCGCCCACCCAGATGCCCGGCACGAACACTTCGACCTCACAAACGACCCAGCAAAGTTTAATGATCTCCCAAACTAACGCGATGGCGATGGGCGGCGGACAGATCACGCAAAACGTCGTCCCTTCAACCGGGCAGGGTGGGGGAAACATGGGCGTCTTGGGACAGAGTATTCCGGCTGGTGCTATGCAACCTAGGATTAGGATGCCTGTAATGTCGAAGATGATGCTACATTTATTTGTATGTTATAGTGATGATAACGAGGTTTATTTTTAGGGAATGTCACAAGGCGGGGGACAATTGAACCAACCCAGTGGCGCTAGTGGGAATAGCATGGGCAGTGGTATGCTGGGTGCTCCTGTTCAGCGAGCGCCATTCGAGAATCAATTGCAAGTGGAAAGGCAGCAGAATCTCGAAAAGATCAACCAGTTAAAACAGACTTTAGAAGCGGCTCAACAGCAAGAGCAACAGTATAAGAATCAGTTGGAGAGGATCAGTCATATGAAGACGGCGCAATTGCAAGAAGCGCTACAAATAGCCCAACAAACCGAAATGCAATATAAGATACTAGACGTGAGCAATCGATTTAATAAATAAAATCGATATTTTATTTGAACTTTTATAATTACAGCAACAGATGATGGCGAATCAGGGTAACCCCCAAACTGGCAACGTTAACTCGCCAAGGATGATGCGTCCCGTCATGGCTAACAATCAATTAAGGCATTTGTTGCAACAGGTAAGCATGGCAATTGATATTTGACACGTAGAAATTGATTGTTATTGGTTTGTTTAGCAGCCACAGTATCGCCAACAATTAATGGGTATGCGGCAAATTTGTACAGCTCCCAGACCATCGATGGGGCAACAGATGCAGGGTGGTGGAAATAATCCACCATTCGACGACTCTAATTTTGATGTTAATATGTTCTAATTTTAATAACTATTGTAAGCATATTGGATTTTAAAGATAATTCTGACAAAATATATAAATACAAATCTATAAACTTGAGTATGGTGTTTTTCCTCGCTGTTGCTGTGTAATGTGAATCCTTGAAATTGTGTTAAAAATTTATATCTATTTCTGTGATGTTAATCTTTTTTCCGTTGGCAGATAAATTAATAAAAAAAAGTAAGTAACAGACGTATTTTAGTAATTATTTTTTAATTTAAGGCAGAACGGTAAACGTTAGAAAGCAAATCATAACTGTATCGGGTTGGTAACAGGAAATTTATGCTGGTGGATTTTAGCAGTTGGCAATAATTACCTGGTTGTTTTTCATCTCATTTTAAAAACTTTAGTGCTAATAAGCCTCAGAACTTACATAAGAAATGGGTATTTATCATTGAACGCCAGAAAACTAGCAGAATTAGTAGGGATCCGATAAAATTGGTGGAGTGGAGGGATTGATTTTGTCATTTACTGAGTTTCTTAAAAAATGAAATTATTTCATTACTATTTAAGTTATGAAGTGATTCTCTATTTAATGGTAATTATAATGAAATCACAAGAGGATATGTACCATAGAAGAGAAAAGTCTTGACTCAAAATTAAACAGAGAAATATTGAAATACTGAAGATTGGCATCTATATTTATGTGAAACTTGAGTCAAGACTTTTGTCGTTGATAGTACCTGTAAAATTACGAGAAAGCAAAAAATCGGTTGGAGAGTGTCTTTTTAAAATGGGTTTGTCGGCCAATCCATTTTTTCCTTTCATGCAGTTTGATGCAGTAAGCAGGAAAAGAAAAAACACTTTTACAAAGGATAGGAAGACCAAGTAGCGTCGCTTCGCCAAGATAAATTTCAGTCGCCATTTTATTTTTGTACCGTATAATTTATGTTATGCGAGTCTATTATTTCTATTCTATGATTTGGAATTTAGCTTTCAGTTTTCTCTCGAATGTTGAAGTGTATTTTCGTTTATATGAGAATTATTTTAATTCTTGAATATACACATACATTTTTAAAATTTCGACAATGTACAAAACAAAATGGTAGAAGGTCACCAAAAACTTTCAAAGCCTTTTTAGAAACCCACATAAAAACGTGAGTGACGCTACTTGGTTTATCTAAACTTTGACTTTTAAGTCAGTATTGCCAACTTATAACAACGTCTTCTTGCCGTTAAGTTGCCGTAAAATCTCTATTTTTGCCAACTTTGAGCACTTCTGCATACAATCTTCGACTCTTCGATATGGAAAAATATTTCACTATTCAATTAGAGAAACGCTTTTTAGCTAATAGAAACAATTGTACAAATTTTGAATTTTGTTTAGTATAAAATATAAAAGTTAGCAGAAGTATACATCAATAATAATTACGAATATCATTAGGTTATAGCCCAATAAACCAAATTCAAATTTCCCTCAATTATTTTTTGGTAACTTCAACGCTTAAGCATGAAAGTTACCTACGATTTTGTATTACATGAAGTTTGTTCGCGTCGCATGAACTATTTGCACTATTATGCACTTTAAGAACTTTTGTGTGCAAAAGTGCATAATAGTGCAAATAGTTCACGCGGCGCGAACAAACTTATGAATAGTTATTTGATGAAGTTATTTAATATAATTCCGGGAAATTTGTAATTTTATTTACTGGGAGCGTATTCAACTGGTTGCATCGAAGGTACACTTCAGGTTTTCAGTTGTTGTCTCATAATATTAATATTTTAATATGTTATTATTGCTATTCTAAACCAACAGATGGCAAGAAGCCGAATGCTTTGCATATTAAAAAAAAAAGCAAGAAAATATGTATTTGTAGTGGAATGTTACTGTTTATTTATGATATTTTATTAAACCAATAAACGGAAAGCATTTGTATTGCTAAAGATGTATTTATTTTCTTCCTAAATCATCTACCCTAATAGCCAATAGATTTCCCGCCAGAATTTTTAGTGAATTCAACGCAAAGACATTAAAATAACTATTAATGCAGTACAAAATGATAGGTAATTTTATGTTTCAACGTTGACGTTACTAAGAATAATTGCGGGAAATTTAAATTTGGCTATTAGGGTATAGATCAACCAGGATAAACCACAAATCAACGTAAGAATTAAAACACTATTACTTCAGCGTCATATATTTTAGACATCGTATTTCCGTCAGAATTTGAAAAATGTTATGGTCTGCATCGAATTTCAAACAACCGGCAAAAACACCGTTAGTCAAATTATGTCTCTTACTTTGTGTAATTGTTTTGCTGAATAAAGTTTAACAAAGTTTCAAAGTTAAAAATAAATTTTGATATACCATTGTTATTATGTTGATCCTATTATGGAACACCCGGGGTTAGAAAATGTCTATCTATCAACGAATGACGTACATGTTGTTATCTTCATTTTTTAAAATATCTTAACTTGACCAACGACTATATAAACTAAAAATATTAATAAATGTGAGTCGTTACTTGCTTAAACTTACACTGTGGTGAGAATATTGATTTGAAGTCGCAACTCCATTAGGGTGTCAGTCAGACGTAATTTGATTGGTTGAAAGAACTTCAATCCAAGTCATTTGATTGTCTCTGACTGATTTGTGATTGCTCCGCGAAGAAAGCTAGTGCGCTAATACAATCTCATGGGAAATGTATTGGTGGTACAACTGACATTTCAAATTTTGAATATTGTTATTACTATTTTAATTATTTTTGAACAGTTAATAAATGCTGTAGAATAATGTTCGCGTAAATTAAGAATTGTAAATAAATAACTAATAATATTGATATAAAAATTTGTGAGGTTTAAGCTAAAAGAAGTATCGAAAACCAAATTATACAACAATAAAATAGAAGTGAATTGGAAATAATGTATTTATAGCCAAGATTCTGTTACGTTTTTGCACAAAAATTCTGCAGACACAGTTATTAAACATTAAAACTGCACAAAGCATAATATAACTGTGCACTAACAACAAACACTTAACATAAACTAAGTATTTTTTTTCTAATTTAATTGACAATGCATCAGCAATCAGCTTTACATAACATCCATCTAACGGGATGATAGTTGATTCGCGTGGTAAATTATTATAAGTGCATTCAATAAGAAATGTGTATCATGCATTTTCATAAGGCGTATTTTATCGCATTGTTGACGATCGAAGAAATTCTTTCGGAGGGTGTTGGAATTTTTAAATGAATTTTTCATCTAATCAGACCAGTTGCCATTGAAACGTTTTATTGTCTTTTTCTTTTTTCAAAGACATGTGGACGAAGTGTGATGGGTTTGAAGGTTAATTCTTGGATTTGCTCCATATAAATAGCAGATGAATGTAAAGATGAAGCACTGTAGTGTAGGGTTTTGAATCGTCTTGTTTATACTGATCATCGTTTAGGATGAAGTTGTTGGTAAGGATAGTATACTTATGTACAATAATATAATCTTCACACGGTTTCTTTTTCTTTCCTTTAGTTTTACCCACATAACTAAATTTAAATTTCCCGCAATTATTCTCAGTAACTTCAACGTTGAAACATAAAATTACCTACTATTTTGTACTACATTGATAGTTATTTTAATGCCCTTACGTTGAAGTTACTGGAAATAGTGGCGGGAAATTTAAATTTGGCTATTAGGGTAATAATTGATGTTCTGCCAACAAATTGTATTTTCTGCACTTATTTTTAGTAACTTCAACATAAATTGCAGCATAATGTAAACTATATTTGTGTGTTTTTTTAAACTCGTCATTTTGTTTTATTAATGATTGCATTGTGTCATAAATTTTTGCTTTTTGGGTTGTAACACAAAAGGACAAAACGAACAAAGCTATTAAAATATGTGTGGATGTGATGGAAGGAACGTAAAACTGTAGGTATTTTTGTGCTGTAACGTTTTTTACTCAAAACAATTGCGGGAAATTTGAATATTATTAAATAATGCTGTACGCGAACAAGAGATTATCTGTCATTATATGCTATAGAAATGAAGATATCTGTTTAATATATTTGTTAATGGCATTTGTAATTTCAAAATTTGTTGTTGACAGAAGCATACTACAGCTTTATGGGCTGATAAGTTTTACATTTGGGGATTTTTATTTTCTTTTAGATTCTAGTCTGTCTTGTAATGGTTGTCGGCTTGGCCACAGCATCTGTTCTACCTTTTGGCATCGCTATTGGTGGGCCACCAGCGCTAGGAGTTGGTCTTCAAGGCCCAGCAGCTAAAGCAACTATTGTCGGTCCAGATGGCAGCGTGATTACTGCAGCGGGAGTCGGTGGTGCTGTAGCCGCCCCTGCTGTTCCAGGGGGAATTGTAGGTGGCGCTGTGGCTCCGGCAGTATTGGCAGGTCCTGCTTTAATCCCGGGTCCTTTCCCTCTCCATGGAATCGGGGGTGGTGCAGTGATTGCAGGTCCCTCTGGTACTGTATTTGCAAGCGGCGGTCTAGGGGGCGCCAGTGTTGTGGTAAACGGGGCTAGTGATGACGGAAGTGACGGTGACGGTGACGATAATGGGGGTGGTGATGACGGAAGCGATGGTGGGGGATGGTGGAGACGATGGAAGCGACGCAGGTGGGGATGATGGTGGGGATGCCGGTGGGGATGCTGGTGGGGATGATGGGGATGATGGGTCGTATAAACCTTCTGGGGAATGGTAAATAAATTGAGCAATGACCCCGTGGTCATTCGTATTATGCAATTTCTGTGTTATATATGGTATTATAAAAGAAAAGAAAAAAATGTGTACAGAAGATGAAACTTATCTAGGTGCATATATCTCTAAAACAAAATTTGAAAGTACAAAATTAGATATCTAAGTAATAAAAAGAATCTTCAATTTGAAATAGTTTGTAGTAGAATTTAAATTTCCCGCAATAGTTTAGCTTGAATGCCTGTAGGATTTTTTAACATATGAAAATAACTGCGGGAAATTTGAATTTAGCTTAACGAATTGTGTTTAAGATATTTGAATCTTAAATATGTATATTATTATGTTAATTTTGCTATATATAACGTAATTATTAAACGTTTAAAATATTACGATGCATGTTAATGTATTATCTTGTATTATTTATGTTTATCTATGAATATATTATGATGGCAATTGAAATTGGTATTTGAATAATGCAAATGTGATAAGATGAGTAATTAAGACGGTTGGTTAATGGGGATTTTGTCGAAATCCCTAACGTTATTATTATTATGATTATATACAGATGGAGGAATTACGATTAGGTGCATGTAGATCTACCAATCAGTAAATAAATAAACTTTGAACCAAAATACAAAAGAAAATTAAAATGGTAATACTTTTCTGATATGAAAACAACGGTGATATCAAATTTAGCAATTTCAACAGAGAAGTATTAAAATATCTATTATTCTAATTCAAAATTGTAGTAACTTTATGCTTCAACGTTTAACTTAATAATAAAAATAATTATTTTCTTATGTTGTTGAGTTTTTAAATCTTCATCACTTTTAAATTATTTTATTAATTAATTCTACCATTATTAATTATTTAAATAAGTTTCTTTATCACAAATTCTGAAAAATACAATATAATACGAATATATTACAATAAAATACTATTAGGCTTGATTTACTTTCCCCAAGAATATCCAGAGTTTGCCGAACGTTTAAATAGATTTGAAAAAAGTTCATATTTAATTGAAAAAATAAGAGAATACTTTCAATGGTTATTGATGATTGTTTGGTCAACAAAGCCCAGAGGATAAGGAAAGCAAGACTATTATATAATATCTCAAACATCAACACGTTACTTGGGGAGTAGCAATATAACATTTAACATGTCCATGCTTCCAAAGTTTACAGGAAACGTTTTTTATTTGTGCTGGAAAATCTTTGCATAGTGGAATAATGATGCGAGCTAGTAATTTATTTATTAGATTATACTAATACAGGTGTAAAAGTTTAAGCAATTATTAATTGAAATATTTGTATTTTTTTATTGGACTTGTTAAGTTTTAAGGGGAATAGTTTTGGACTTATTTAGTTTTGTGAAAACTGGGTGCTTCAACGAGTCGGAGTAATGAAGAATATTTTATTTAATTCATAATTTCCCGACAAAACATTAAATTCAACCATCTTGGCGCTACCTTAACTTGTTTAGTTTTGATGTTAAATCTACTAGCTCTGCCGCAGGATTTGTATATTTTTACTTGAAACTAATGTTACTATATCAGACTATAATGGACTTGTTTCGCGTGAAAACTTTTTTTCAATTACAGTTTATGCAGGACTTTTCTTATTTTAGTCGAAACCAACAACGGCAATGGATTATTGGCGGAAAAGTGTGGAACTTTATATCAACATGCGCTTTGTTGTACAAGAAAAAAATTGACTTGTTATTTATGGATACTCCTTATTTGTGTACAGTCGTTTGTATTGGTTGTGCTAGTGCCAAGGAACATTACAACAAGAACAGATAAACAGCGTAGGCACCTTAGATCTCAGGGGGAAAAAATCGTGACTCAGTCCGCTTATTGGCTGTCATTGACTAGAACGAATTCAGAAAAGTTGGCGATTGCGCGCGCACATTTAAAATTTGCTAGCTGTCAAGTTGACATGTTTCTTTGACACAGCTGTTACTCGCTTGAATGTGCGCTTATAGGTTAGAAAAACCTAGAAAACTGTCAAACTACTGTCAAGAACTGTTTTGACAGGAGACAACTTGGTTTCCTATTGGTTAGAATGAATTCAGAAAAGGCGGCAATTTCGCACAATTAAAATTTGCTAGCTGTTCGTTGACTGAATTTAAATCATCTTGAAACTGATTATTTTTTTTTTGAGAGATATGTATAAATAAATAATTGGTATTCCCCCTTTGCAAAATTTAAATTTCCCACAATTATTTTTAGTAACTTCAACAGAAAGACATCAAAATAACTAGAATCTAATATAAAATCATTGGTATTTTCGTGTTTCAATGTTGAAGTTACTAAGAATAATTGTGGGAAATTTAAATTTTGCCAAGTGGGTTATATATATTATCTTTCAAAAAAATATATATTTGGAAGGGTAAACGGCCAAATTATATTACGAAATCAATTTTTAGAGTACGGTTTATGTCCTTTTTCCTCAGATAAACTAATAAATATTTTCCAATGATTCTTGTTTTATTTTATTCTAAAGAATAAAGTGTTTCTTTTTTTTCAAATTTGGACGTAATCATGTCATCATTTTTATATAAGTATTGTTTTCTCTGGTTTTAGATATTAAAAGAAAACTGCGAGGAGATGGTTCATTCACTACAACCAAATAATTTTGTAAATAAATAGAAGCATCTCTTAAAATACCTTTAATAAGTTTTATATTCATAATAAGATGATCTCTATTATATTTGATTTTGTTTATTTCAATAATCGACCTTTGACAATATATTACTGTTGATTTCTCCCTTTGGATATTTGTTGTCTGTAAATAAAAGCTGTAATGATTACCAGTATATTGACCTTAATATGAACAATTGCAATGAACACTTCGGTATATATCCTCAATACGGCGGTTTTCCTTATGGGGCCCACACAGCCTCGACCAAAGAGCTCAGTACACACACCACCTTCGAGTTTCTTGCAGCAGGATGCCGGAAACGTATCGCCAATCTTCAATGCCTGATCAGAACCACAGCACTCGAAATATTTGTGCATTATATCGATGCTTTTGCGGACTGCCGAATCGTTACTATACTCTTTGTATTTCATATCGAGGCTACCTATAATCATTGTTACGTTCGTCTCATCGTTGAGCACGCTTATCGTTCCAATATTCACCGTTAGCATCACGCTTGAAACTATTATTATAATTGCGCAGGTCAGTACCGTACACCTATGCTTTGTAAATATTCCGTACCATCCGAAACCGTTTCCGCAGAGGGTGCTAAGCGAGTCCACAACATTAAGTGTCATCGTGTCGAATATCCGCAACCATATTGCCGATTTGATTAAGACACTGATGTCGACAGATGAGGTTATCAGCAGTACAATCGCTAATATCGTGCTAGCCGTCAGGGATATCAAGAATAAAATTTTCGCAGTATTCTCTGAAGTCATGATTGCAACCCACAGAAATATTTATGCTTGTCATCCATACGTTAGGAAAATAGAAATATGCGCACGCTCTCCTTAAACAGACTTTTAGATTTACCCATAAAGACAGTGGCCATAAAAGGAGGCAAGGTGTTGGGCCTAAAGTTCTTCCACTAAATTGCAGTTTTGAGGCATATACGTCGTTCGACGTGCTGATTGAATTAAACTGTTCTAATTTGTTTTTTTAAATCGAATTTGTTAATATACAGATATTTTAAGAGGTACAGAATAAATTAATTATAATCAAATAAACCTACCTGATTTTCGGTACAGAAGAATATTTATTGTAAAGATGCTTTTTGAAATTGTAATAGTTTTGACATTTAATATTTCACTACATATATTGAATAAGAACTTGGAGGTTTTCTTAAACGAAGCTTTGAAGTAGCTAGAAATAGGCCTACATACTCATATTCCAGTTCCCCCTACCGTTTTGGAGCCATCAATGTAGGATTTCATGACATTTCTATTCAATTTCAAGATGGTGTTTTGATCCCACTCGCTCTCATTGTATACTAAGCTTTGTGTTAAATTCTTTCACAAAGGTGGATTCGTTTTGACTGCATTCCAGAAGATATCCGCTCTTAAATAATACACTTCAGTTAGTTAGTTAGTATAATGAAAAATTTGTATAAAGATCCAACTTGAGGTAGAATTTCCATTAACATATGGTGGTGATGAATGAGTTTGGAAGTATTAAAGCTTTGCCATCAAATTAAAGAAAGGCTGAGAGGAAAATTCATGTGCGGACCATCAATCAGTTTATTAGAGAGCGTAATACTACCTGAGTTCCAATTTCTCAATCTTACATTTTAACACGAATGTCAAAGTCATATGACATAATAATAACTTAAATTGTAAAAAATTTGCAAAGAAATTAGATGCAAAGGGCAAGATTGACAATTTTTTCAGAGCGTATTACATGATGCTATTGAAAATTATCGTCATTGCTTAATTTAAAAAAAACAATTTTGCTAGTGGGAAGACCTTGTTTTGCCGTATCTACCATTGGGTAATTTTAAATGAAGGATAGTCAATTTCATCTTTTGGTAGCAGCATTCATCTGTTGACAGATTGTAAGAATCATGTAACCTACATGTGAAGATCTGTAGATAAGGTTACAATCAGCAATCTTTGCAATATCACGAATGATAAATAACTAGATATGACTGAAGGCATTTCTTTATGGAGATGATTTTTTTTAAGTTTAAAAACATTTGATAGCAATCCTAAATTCGTGCGATATCAAATGCGCTAATGGAATACGTTTAAAAATATGTAATTGGATATATTAAAGATAAGTACATACTTATACTTTTTCACATAAATAACTACATCAAATACGTGGGTAACACAATTATCTAGTAATTATTTTTTCCCTATAAATTGGGTTATTTTTTTAAATTCTTGTTTAATAAATACGGTTGATTTGTACATAAACTCTTGCATTTTTTTAACAAATAAAAATGTTCGAATTTGAAAACAAAAATATGTATGTGGAAGCAATTTCCAAAGCTAGTCCATTGGCTCTATGTGATGGTAGTACGTCGAGCTATAACCTATGGAGCAATAGTCTGGCGGCAAAAGGCTCAACAAGTCAGAGCTACACAGATAAAAAGGATTTTTTTAAATCGAAGCAATATTTCTTTGCCATTATTTTTTTCTTGAGTTAATACATATTTCTTTTAATTAAAAATTATTACAATGAAAGAAATAGTATATAATATTTTAAATAGTGGCAAAGAAATATTTCTTTGATTTAAAGATTCCTTTTTATCTGTGTATAGCAAAACTACGTCCATTCAAAGGATCGCAAGATAGATAGATCAAGCATAGCAATCATGGGAGTAATGTCTTCTTTTGTGTCATTGGCATTAGAAGCTCTTGGTCTTATCATCCTTGCACATTGTTGTGGAAAGAGAGGCCAAACTAACAGCCATGCGTTGCGAAATCAATCGTCACATATTAATGTCTGTGTGGCCAACAAGCTGCTGGAATTGGTTACTTTCGACGGCGTATTGGGAATGCTTTTAGACATGATGTGTACTCGACCAGTGATAACCATCCAATCCACATAAAGATGCATGACGTGGGCAGACACCTGCTAGGGGTAGCTGGTAGGCACAGGGATATTTTGTCGCAATCCAAGAGTCACAAGATATTACAACCTTGGAAAACACATAACGATCTTTCAGGCGAAAGTATATGCTATTAAGATATGCGCTAAAAGGGGTTTAGACAAAAACTACATACCAAGTAAATAAAAATTTTCAGTGATAGTCAGGCGATCCTGAAACTAAAAAAAGGAAGGAGACACCTTTGCTGCTGAGCAATTTTAGGACCATTACCATTAATTTGCCATTACCTACGGTAAGTAAATTGTAAATTAAATTCTGGGCAAATCAAAAATTGCTCCAATGTTGGAACAACTGTCCTGGCTTGAGCATACAGAGGAATGTACCTCTTACCTAATCATGCCAGAATGAAGGAACTGCTTGAAATTGACCGTAAAAGCGTCAAGGTAATTATCTTTTTCTTTACAAGTAACTGTAAATTCAAAAAGTATTTAATCAGAATCGGATTCTGCGATAAGACCAAATGTCGACTATGTAACTCTCGGAAAGGCTGACCCTTCCTTAGAAAACAATCTTATTCAGCAAGATACACTGCTGCCTTTAGGGCCTAAACTTTTTGAATGAACTCTAAGGTAAATATAGTAGACTCTAGTGGTCGCAGGGACGGGACGATTAATCGAACCATAGTGATGCTATCTCCTACTAAGCTAATCTAGCTTGCCTTTAACCCTACTTGTCAGATGACTGCCACAAAAAAGGACTACTTATTTACCATTACAAAGCATCAGTTGTATTAAAGATATGTTTTACAAAACAAACCACAGAATTGACGTTCAGAAATTACATCATTAACTGTCTGCGTAATATTCTTCTATACGTAAAAGCCGTAATGATCACCGCTAAACAAAATACAAAAAGCATAGTTCCAAATATCCCCTCGATATACAGTCTCGCTAGCATATCCTCCCTCATGGCGTCGGCACAGCCTTTCTGGAACGGTTCCCGACATTTACCGTCATCGAGAGTCGCACAACAGGAGTCTGGAAAAACTTTTTTACCCATGCTTTCCGGCGCTTCAGGACCGCAACACTTGAAAAAGATGTGCATGCGGTCGATCGTGCTCTGGATCTCCGGATCTATGCCGTAATTTTTGTATTTCTCCTCGAGGTGCGATATGAGGGATGTTCTGTCCACCTCGTCGTCCAGTTTCATCACCAGTCTCACGTTGGACACTTCTCCCAATGTGGGGAGTATCATCACGCCTCCGCACAATGCCAGCATGCGTCTGCGTGCCATAAGTCCTCCGTACCAGCCCATCCCAGTTATGGGAAGGATGAGCAAAGCGGTGACGACGTTAAAGATCATTCCGCTCATTGAGTTTAACTTTACTGCCGAGTGACTGGCCGCTGCCGTGTTAACGGCTGCGATTATGAGGACTATAACGGCCAATAAGGTTGCAGCCCCTAGGCACCCCAAGAACGTGTATTTCGCGACAGCGAGCGAAACCATGATTGCAGTCTAGTAATTCAATCAGCTTCTTATGGCCAGAGTTCCGAGTTATGAATAATACCTATTTTCATTTAACACCAAAGTGACGCTTGTATGGATTCAATTATCCCATTTTCCCCATTTCCAACGTTAAAAATCATAAATTATTTTTAAATCTATATTCAACTGTCAAATAGGACGTTTCATCTGTCATTATAATATCAATTTTCCAAGTGAATTGACATTCAGTCTAAGCGAAGAGATAAGACAAGAAGCGACACTTGTCGTTTTTAACGGATCCAGGAGCACGACTTTGGCGTTCTGACAGCACTGCCAATTTACAGAGAGAACGCCACTGCTAAGTATGTATATCGAGTAGTTTCACATCGCCGGTAACATGGGTTTCAAACAAGACGCCCAAAGAAATTCGCGGTGTCGCATAGGTGGGTGAAATTGTAACTAAAAGAATTGAATTTAGCTGCTTTCCATTTACTGGTTGACTCCCCTCATTTCAGTTTTGTGCGTTAAGTTACGAACTGTTCACGTCAAACTCATTTAGTCGCCAGGTTATGCCATTCGTAGTGAGTAACTCGTAGCTTAACGCACAAAACTGAAGTGAAGTGATCCAGATGATAAATGGAAAGCACCTTTTGTTTACAACCAAAAATCCAACCTAGAAAGCCGTTCCATTCAGTCATTTTGTTATAGGAGTGACATTGATGTTGTGCGATTTTCTGTCAATTGTCTGTCTGTTTGAGTATATAGGTTATTTTCGTACCCACTTTGCAATTACACATTAACATCAAAGGCGCCGACACTTAGTGAAACTATTAGACCACTGCAGTCATTATTTTGACGTTGATCTTAACGGTCGTTGGGAGTAGTTATGGGTAACACTATTTCTACGCGCTGACACAAAAGGTTTGTTCGCGTCGCATGAACTATTTGCACTATTATACATTTTTGGACACAAAAGTTCTAAAAAGTGCATAAAAGTGCAAATAGTTCATGCGACGCGAACAAACTTAAACTCAAGCGTATAGTGAACCCAAAATGAGAAGTACACATGTCGTCATATCCGTTTTGAGCGCTGGAATCGTCGGAAGAGTCTATTATACTAGCTTTAGGGGTGTTCCTGTCACTTTGACAGGAGTATTTAATGTAATTTCTATCGCAAAAAAAAACACCCCCACTATTAATGACTTTAGTTCTTCTATTTTACGTCGACATTACGATGACGATATACGTACTTCCCATTTTGGGTTCACTCTAAAGCCGGCTTCACAGAACTGAAACATGTCGCTGGCGACATTTAATCAACCAATCACATCTAAGCATCAGATATTCCCCTCAATCCTTCTTTTTGCGATCTCATCTTTTCAGCGACATCGAGTGTAGTTGGATTTTCATTGTTGGATAACATAATTTCATTTGGTGTCGCCAAAATAATTGAAGTTATGTTTTGTTTTTTTCTGTGTTTACTGCTCTAAATTAGTACGATTAGTACCATTTTTATACTCAATACAAACGTAAAATAAATAACAATGAATGACAGCAAGTCATCGGTAGAATTGATATATGCCAGTGGTCTTAAATTTACTGTTTTTTTTAACGGATTTCTTATAAAAGTAAAGAAATTCATTTGTTGCCGGCGACAGCAAGTATCGACGTGGTGGAAGAGATGTCGCTGAGACATGTTTCACTTCTGTGAAGCCGGCTTAACGCAATTGCGCGATATGATGCATTGGGCATGGCCTACCTAGTGTATCAGCGTTTATATTGAAGCTTAGACGCTAGAACCGCAGTAGTCAACGTAATGAGTTAATGCAATCGTGAATATCGCGCAATATTGATTCATTAGAAAAAATTAGGCATCTGAAAGATCAATAAAAGAGATACGTAAACCTTTTATTGTCAGAAATAATGTAGAAAGCAGAATTTAAATACTACTTGTATCGCCAAATTAGAATCTACTAACTGGCTCAAATCTTGAATTAAATTTTCCAGGAACAATGTTGATGCGTGGCTGTTATACTTTTATTATAATGTTAATTGTTGAACTGCTCAGCTATCCCACACAAAAAACAACAATATTTAGTAAACTCCCCTTGCAGTCCAAGTAATAAGGAAGTAACCTGAGGGTCATCACAGATTTCCCAAAGATGATTTGAATATTGAATGAGATTTAATATAGTTGACATATATGTCATACGTTTCTTTTGTGTTTGTAGAATGAGCCAATTGAATATATAAGGCGTTTTTTTCGCGACGCAGCCGTACGAAAAACACGTCATTTTGATGACAAATACGCTTCAAGTAATGACGTTAAAATTGAAAAATGGTTCAAGCGTTTTTAAACCTGTCTACAAGACCGCTTCAAAATACGTTTCAAAGTAAGCAGACGATTTTTGTGCGACGATAAGTGATAAATGATTAAGAAATGAAATGGTAAGAAACAAAAAGGTACAAAAATACAAAGAGAGCGAGGAAGTTTATGCCATTAAACAATCTGAACTCAAGACTACCCAAAACTGCACCTAACTCATTTACATGTAAAAACTTGTGCCTTTTTGCTTTCTACCCCGTCAAATTGTCGCACGGTTTTCCATTCTTGAAAGTCACACGCAGCACAACTTGTAGAACATTGCTTCAAACTTACTCAACTAAGTGACAGTTCAGTGACATGTCGTTTATCTTTTGCCAGATCGTGTCAACAACTAAATAATAAATGAATCACTCCGCCGGCTGCAACCTTTACATCTGCATGTATCGATTCTAGAAGTTTGGCATTTTACAGTATATTTCGATTCTCTGGAATGCGTGATGTCGTGTGTTTTGTAGTTGTCGCAGCCTTTCACGGAATAGCCGCAAATATGTTCGAGCTTGTTACTAAATGCTTTTTTTAATTTTAAACCTTACTTTAATCTTAGTAAAACCAGATAAAAATATAATTTTGAAAATATAAAGTGACCAAACTGAACTAACCAAACGCATCTCCTTTTACCCCTCTAGTAACTACTCGAAAATCTGGGCTAGTTGATCAGTGTAAATGAACCAATTAGTAAACTAACCTAAAGCGTGTGAATTAATCAGTTGTTCGTTTTCTAACCGAAGTTTCTGACAATTAATAGATGTAAAAGTTTTTTTTTTTCGGGGTAGATAAATCCTAAGCACTTTGTTGCTTATCAAGTATCCCCACGGATCCAAATCTCCCCTTTAAACATCATTATGCCCCCCCAAAAGAAAACGGGTTACCATAACTGATCAGAGTACGATTCAAACGGACTCTCGCACTAGTCGACACGCCTTAAGGTATTCGGCTAATATAGGCGCTACTTGAAAGACAACTTTTCCGGTTTAATAACAATTTCCAATTGCATCATTCTTCTTAAAATAAGTATCTCTTTCTACACCCACATTTTATACAGCATGTACGCACATAATATGCCAAAAGACCTTGTGTTGTGGAAATAAATTTCTTTAATGCCGCATACCGTTGCAGTCATTGTTGACAACATAAATTCGTAGATTAGGTATAGTGCATGGGTGTGACACCTTTTTATAGATAACGATAAAGAGTAAATTACAAGTTGGAAATGTTTTATTAATTTATTGCGCTAATTACTATGTTCAATACCTCTTCCTTTATTGTTATTAGGTATGTTTGGAATTATATATTTTCTGTCGCGATTACTAATAATTTTACAGTTTAGATTTATTTATATAGGGACTTGACAATATATTATTTTTTTAATGTAGCTCCTCCACCAAAATTCATATATATATATATATATATATATATATATATATATATATATATATATATAGTATAGTATAGTATAGTGTGTCCACGGATGAAGTTGATAATATTTCAACATAAAATATCCATACTTTCTTTAATTTAGCTTAAAATCCACGTTGAAAGACGTTCATTTGTTATTTCAATTATTATTGACGAAAATCACCAACAAATTTCCTTTTATATAGACATAACCTAAGTGACCGTTGTTGAACCACTGTTTTTATATTTTTTAACTATTTTTCTCGTCTAAAAAATCTAAATGCAAATGTTAAGTCATTCCGTAAATAACAGAGGATATGCCTAGAATGTTCTTTAAACATGCTTTTAGGTATTCATATATTCAAATATAATTATTATTAGAATATATTCTAAAAATATTTATTTTTAATATTCCTTAATATTTTGTATAATACATATGATATTCTAGGATTATTCTAAGTTATAAGCCTTAAGTGAAAATTAATATCGTTCAAAAGTAAGTCATTTAATCCGTGGGTAAGATACAAAATAATCATCTAAATATAAGATGTGCTCACAGAGGAATAACAAACTAGTCAGACGCGATTTGACTGGCTGAAAGAAATCCGAAACAGTTTTGTGACTGATTTCACAGTATATGATTGGCTCTGAGTAGTTTGCGATTCCTCTGCGAACACAGCTACAGCACGTACGTACCAGAATTAATATTACATAGATCGCATTAATATTTATATGTTGTATGATTTTCCAATCTTGCCAGATCAGTTAAAAATCATTTATAAGTGGCTAAGGAATATGATTAATCTAAAAACAGAGCATTATTATAAAGTATACATAATATTTACTGCGTTTTACGATTGTAATGCAAAAACTTAAACATGGTTGCTATTTCTGTCGAGTCGAATGTCTTTCATTTTGTGTTTTGACGTCTAGTTGTGTTTCATATTTATTAATATTGCATTAATTTTTAAATAATCAGTAATGAATTGCTGCTAATGTTATAACTAACGAAATTGTTACATCTCGTTATCATACAACAATGTTGTTCTCCAATAATTTTTAATTAACGTTTAAGTGTACTCTATTTTCGGTTGCATAAATAATCAAGACCTTATGCCGCTTAGATCGCATTTAATTTGAGAAAGATAGTACATTCTATAGGCTACCACCTGCTTAATAACTTTTACAGACAGTTTGCTTTTTGCGGCCTGTCGAATCATCCATATTTATATTGAATTGAATGTTGCACAAGATTCCGGTAAGTAGCGACATCTGCCTGACGTTTGAGAACATGAGAACTACTTTCCTGATATGTCAAAATGATAGTAATGGAAGGCACAGCTGATTGCAACCTGGTTTATATCAAAACTAAATAGTACAAAACCAAATAGTTATACAATTGAAATAACTAATAAGATGTGAAATACAACTTTAAAAACCTTAATAGGTCGGTTTTTAACGAAGCAAACATGTTCTTTAGAATAATTTTGTGTAATTTTAACTTTGGTACTTGTCAATGTGATATTCATTTAAATTAGTTTAACATTTTGCTGTTACAATCCTGCAACCGAAGAGTAAGTAATTTTCCCAAAAAAAGTCCGGTAAGTGGTGTCAGCGGTGAACACGTCCAACTCATGATTCGACAGGCCGTATAAAGCAATCATCAAGTCGTGCTACAGGCTATGCAGTAATAGAGTGATAAAACGATCAAAAGACGTGTGATGTGCTGGTGTACAGTGTCAGTAATTTGAGTGAAAGCACGTTCCAACAGTTATTTACTAGCTATTTTGACATAGAGTAATTATTTTTAAGCAAAAGTAAATCAACTTTTGACTTTGGAGCATGCGGAAACATTTTAAAATTAATTATAACCCCACATTAATTAGTAATTCTATATAATATTCCTATTTTACTATATTGTAAACTATTTTTTATGTGAATTCTATGTTATTCATTTATTATTATGTAATAAAAGATGCATTCTTTGTATATATGTAAATTATTTCTAAAATAAGTACCTACCTATGATAACACATTTAAGAACATTGAAAAAATATAGTTCTTTCAATTCGTTTGTATGTTTGGCGAAAATCTTTTAAAACTACATGCTCCCCCGTATTGTGCTATTTTCAGATCTTAATATTTTCGTCTTTTATTCCAAGTGACATTTTTAAGATATGAAGACGGCACCATAAGTCGAAACATGTGATTTTAAAATATCTTAATATACAAACGAATGGAAGGGGCTATATTTTTTCAAATGTGCATTAGCTTATAAATATTCTTAAGAATGCTCGATTTCGCGAAATAAAAAAGATTTATTTGTAGAACATGTTCTTTATTCTTATATGTATTTACAACATCTTAATAATAGTATTAAAAGGTACATCTGAACACATAGTCGTATCGTTTGAAGAGATCGTTTAGGCTCACCACCACCTTCTTCCGTGCCAACCTGCTGGTCCGACAACTCCACCCCAAGGGCCCAAACCACCCCAACCGCCTAAGCCTCCCCAAGCGCCCAAGCCTCCCCAACCAAGTCCTAAACCCACTGTTCCACCTGCTACACCGCTAGAGGTGACTGTTTCCTGATGGACCAGCGACTACAGTCGGGCCAGCCCACCAAGTGGACGCGGCTGCCACCCCGCCAGCAGTAAGAGGTAGATTGAGGAATATACATGGGCGACGCCCAATACAAAGAGGAAGACAATTGACTGGAAATAAAAAGAAAAAAAAAACACCTTTTATTAAGTTATATTCAACTAGAGAAGAATATGTATATTTGCATTCTGCAATAATTTTTTGGGCGTGTACTTACTAAAGCGTGCATGTTGATTAAGCTTTTCGAACCTTAAGCTGAATGCTTGTCGTTTATGATGTCGGTTTGCTGTTTGTATTTATATATAAATAACTCCAATGCTTATATTACCTTGGACTTCTTGTCGATATAAAGTTTCATCGTGCAAGTGTTTATTATTTTTCGTCATCAGGAAGAAAAATGGAAGAGAGTGTGATATTTATATATATATGTAAATTAAGTTTATATCTAAGAATCGTTAGCTTGTTATATTTTAGACAGAAGAGTTTGTATAAATGCACTATAGAAGCGTATTTGATCGAAATAATTAATGAAATGTTTGAAAAATTAAGATTAGCTTATTGAGCATTTTTGCATTCTCTTAGTAGTTATTTGATCGTTTTTTTGTTGGAATGTTTATGTCATAGTACAGGACATACGAAATGAAAAGAAATAAGATAAGGTGTGCATTAAGATACCGTCAAGCGGAGTGACATCGGCCCGAATTTTGATATATTTTTTTTAAAATCAAGCAAGATGTTACCGTAGATTCATTATAAATATATACTCTATTTTTTTATGATTCGGCATACATGTTGCTTCCTATTATTCAGCGTAAGCTGAAATCAATCAATCCGCAATATTCTAGTCTTATTAACTACTGGCAAGGCTGGACCCTTAATAGTAACTTTGAGGTTATCAAGCTTGTTCAAAGCATATCGTCTACCAAAAAGAATCATTGAAAACATTTAGATGGATTAATTATTATAAAGAGTGCTGCTCAGAGATGGAACACAACGCTTCTAAGTTTTCACTGATTAAGGCAACAGCATCAACCACATTACTTGTAAAACAAAGGCGGTAAAGTTGAGTATCATCAACATACATATAGTATTGACAAGTTTTTAATACAGTTGAGAAGAAAGATGTATAGATGGAATAGAGAATAGGACCAAGAATTGATCCTTGTGGGATTCCAGCTTTGATAGGTTTGGCTTCAGAGAGTTTCCACCCATTCTAACTGTCTGCGTTCTATTTGACAAGAAGTTTTCAAAAAACATAACGGCGTTGTTAGGTAAACCAATATAATAGAATATTGCCCATAATATTTGATGGTTAATGATGTCGAACGCCTTGGAAAAGTCCAACGTAATTAGGATTAACTAAAACCATAGTTTGATCAAGATCCATAGAAATGTCATATATACAAAACATGAAAGAGCTGTTTCGCAATATCTTATCGGCCGTTGATGAACCGTTTGTGATTAAGTTATAATTAAAATTTAATCATAATTAAAGTTTAAATTCCCTTGCACGGACTGCTTGACTAATAATTAAATCCTTAATTCGTGATTATCTTTAATCAGTACCCAAGGTACGAATTAACTCATAATTAAAGTTGGCGCAAGCGTAGTTTCTTTGTTTACAATGGTATTTATGACGATTATAGGTTATATTATGCGGTTTTTTGGTTATAATACAAATATCTGTGACTGTAAATTGAAATAGCTAGCTAATAAAGTGTTCACTTTGAAGATTAGGACAAGGAATAGCGGCGTGCAAGAAGTGTATATTTGGCAGGGTTTTAGAAAGTCCAAGGTAAATCCAACATTATCAAACATTCCCGTAATAAAAACTAACAATAAATGTATTTGAGGATTACTCGTGGTTTCAGGTGGGAATGACCCGGAGGTATTTCGTAATAGGAAAGGATATTTTCTATAAATTCACAATTTTTATATAATGCTAATTTAAAAATAATGGATATCACAGTACGATGGCCAGGGAATACACACTTTAACGATCCATTCTTTTCCATAAGCGACAGTAGATATGCCTCAAAAACATATTTATTGACCCCACTGTTAAATTCTGCAATAGTTGTGAAAAATCGTTATAATGAAAGCCTTATTACAACACGGAATGTCTTGAAGCATTGTTTCTAAGAAGAATGTTTTCCAATACTGGACATATGGTTGTTGTTAAAGCTGGATACCTTTATGGCAGTAACAGTTAGTACCTCAGTATTGCACAATGTAGCCCTAAATGTGGGTGAAGGAGGAAATCAACTTCAATGAGATTAATTATGACGCTGTTGATGATGTACCTGCGACACAGGCATTACCAATTAATGATTATTTCAACAATTTGTAATTCATTGCTATATAGAAATTAACTTTTGAACATTTTTTTTGTATTAGTTTTCTTTGGCTTTTGTATAAACGAAATATATTTTATTTACTCTAAATGCATTATCACTTTGATTTTTTTAAAAGAAATATTGTATATGTAATTAACCATTTATTTTATTAAATAAAAAAGACAAATATATGAGGAAATGATGCTAATAATAAAATAATTCTAATAAGTAATAGCAGAGGTCAAATAAAATATCAAAATTGGAGCATTTGCAGAACAAACAAATAAAAGATTGCATAATGGAAAAAAAACCTGCATTCACATATTAATTTCCATTTTAAAACTACTACTCAACTTTTTTTTATTTCAATATCTAATTCTGTAGCAATTTTCTTCAGCTTAAATTCCAATAACTTTCAAATGCCGCTTAAAATCGCGTATTCGCATAGCGGCAATTTTAATTATGATGGAACAGTGTTCCCAATATAAATACAATTTTTGACTAAAAACTAAACTTAACGCACTACCAACCTATATTTCTGTCCGCAAACTTTTAATTACTAATTTAACTAACTAAACTAATTAAATTTGTTCGGTGCAATCCTATTCATGTTTAATTCGAAATTAAATTTAACCTTTAATTAGTTAATTAAAATGTTAATCACAGATGGTGCAAACGGCCGTATGGGAACGATGATCATCAGAACGGTGACGCGTTCGAACAAATCGTTACAGGTTTACAAAAAAAAATTAACTTATTTAAGCCAACAAAGTAAATAATATACAGTATGAGTATGAAGTGATTTCATACTTTTTTACATTTTCAGTTTATGTCAAAATATAACATAATTAGAAAACATAAAAAATTATTATTGTAAGTTCTGGATTGGTGGATATTTGAAGTTAGGTATTAGAACAACCAAAAGGAGTACGTTCTGTCCAATTCTCAAAATTTTTATTATGATTACAACCGGTTTCGGTTAATTACGATCATCAGGCGTAATGCGTCATTAGAGTTCTAAAGTTACGTCATTTAAGTTAAAATTTATCATTATTATTATCAAAAATATACAAAAGCAGTAGAATTTTTAACGTGTAACAATTTTATAGTTATTTGTGTGGTGTCTTATTTTAATTTTCATTTTATTTGATGTGTTCTTAAAACAACGATAAATTTTAACTTAAATCACGCAGCTTTCAGAACCCTAATGACGTATTGCCTGATGATGGCAATTAGCCGAAACCGGTTGTAACCATTATAAAAAATTTTGAGGATTGGATAGAATGTATTCCTGTTGGGTTATTATACCCAACTTCACATTAAAATAATGTTGTATGTGATTATCCATAATTAGGTATTATAAATAATTATGATTCTCTATATCTAAACGTAATAGAAGGAGAATTATTAAAAACTGAATCCTTTATACATGTTTTTTCAGTTATTATTATGATTATTTGAGGTTAAGAAAAAAGAAATACCAGTGAAGTTGTCCACATTATTTATTCTAATAATCACATGCAACCGACTTAAGTTAATTGTGATAACGCAAATTAAAGACATCATTTTTAAGTAAACTTCCAAAGTAAATAGAAAAAAAAATTACTCTTTTGACAGGGATAATAAATTTGAAAATTTGTAGCTGATGCTTTTGTTTTAGCATCACTCGAGACTTTCCTCAATAAAAAGCAAATTTATAACGACTGATAATTTCCGCGATATGTTGATTTACATAGCAATACATACATTAATTATTATTAGCAATTATTATCATATTCTGCGTTAATTGGAGAAAGAAAACTTGAAAGCCAACACCCAAGAATGTTATGAGCGATCTATCTATATGAGTGTTTATAAAAGGTAACTCACCTTGTGTTGTGTTATGAGAAAAAAAAAAATACAAACAAATAAATACCTGAAAATTCTATGACAAAAAAAATAATAAACATATTACGCATGTAAAAGATTTTGGTGATTTAGATCAAATAGATACAGTATTTTTATATTTTATAATTTATAATAAATAAATTTTGGAGTTTTGCAAAATATGTTCCTTCATTAGTCAATATTTGAAAAAAAAGAAGAATAATCAGAAATTCTTGTTCCAACTTTGACATAATCGATTCAAACTAACATTACATTGTTTACATATGTTATTTTTCATGAAGATTGTCTTCCGTCGCACCACCAATACCAAATACAAACATGAATGAACAAGTGCTTACTGTTTCTTTGTGGTTGGTATGTAATCTAGCAATCTAATACAATTTATAACTTTTATCAGAGCACGGTTTAATGTCATACGCATGTGCACGTGTATGCGTGTGTCTATGTGTATTATTGTGAAAGAAAAAATAGATTATTTTAAATTTTTAAATCGATCTTGAGCGTAGGGTATGTCATATCTCGAAGGTTATTTCTTTTCTTCTTAGAAACTGTAGGTATAAATATGCGGAATATTCATGTTATCGGTTATTATTTGTGTCCAGCCATAGAAAGGCGCAAACATGAAGTTTATGGGTATGTATAAGTAGCAATCTATAGATAAATTATCATAAATTGATGAAAACTAGAATATAATTTTAATTAATCAAATTTGCAATAATTTTAAATTATTTTTGATTTTATCGAAAGCATTTATTATAAATTCTGATAAACTGATTCACCTATATGTAATATAATTTCATTTTTGTTGATAAAAATTTCGTTTGCTCAAAATAAAACTTAATTATTAGTGTAAATTTAATCATTAACCAATCAAAATTTTATTTTCTCTTCTCATTCTTATAAATATTTTTAATACTAATAATAATCCTTCATGGAACATTTTTTTTTTTAAGTTACAAGGTTTTATTTATTTATTTATTTATTGTAAAAAGAGGTCCATATCGTTGGCAAAACTATATCTTTATTGACTTTGTACCACCACTGTTAATAACTCAAGGGGTCAAGGTGATAGTTATCAAATTGTTTTTCATTGATTAAAATACACATTAAAAACATCTTAATTTTAAATAAGTGAGTAGGTATTAAAATAAAAATAATATTTCAAAACCGTATTTGGGTTTAAATCAAACGCAGGTACTTAAATGAGTGTAGTTATTAAAGTGTTAAGGATAGTTACAATCTATATAGGGCCTTGTGAGACAGCCTGACTAACTTTTACCTTTTTTATTTTTTTCCTGTCCCTTAACTCCTGACCACCATAAATAACAAAGATTGGCAATTAAAAGATATAGTTTTGGTTAGTTGTATGCTGTTACTACACACTCTCTAAAAACTTTCAAAGATCTCTGTGAAACTTTGCTACATCTTTTGTTGCACTATAGTTGAACAGGTAAACTAGTTCTCTTTAACGACGAGTTTCAAGTTTCTATACGTCACGTCGTAAGAGACAAAGTGAGACATTTGTATTGTCGAATATGTATAATATAGAATAGTTTTTTGTATCACTAGGCCAGAAACTACAGTTTGCGAATACCAAGTACGAATACTCGCAAAGAGTTTCTGGCTGTGTGATACACAATGTTTTTTGGGCCGACAAATCTTAATTTTGAATTGAAAATAGAAAAGAAAATTTGACACTAGGGAGTTGACAGTACAAGTTGGCACACATGTTACATACCTTAGTATTTTGACGTTTCCGAGAATAAATCTTTTTCTGTAATTTTCTTTCTAGTTTAATATCTATTTTATCAATAATAAGTGCAATGAAGACACCAGTTCATCTTAGCATGGTTGAACAGTAGCTTAATGACAATTTATTATACGTCTGTCATGTGGAATCTAGTGTGACCAAGCTTTAGTGACAATGCACATTTCCCATTGATTTTAATACATATGGAACATGTTAAAATTGAATTTTTACAGACTCTTTTTTTATTTCAACAGTTTCTCATTAGGTTTTCTTCTGTAAATAATGAATATAAATGGTCATATTTTTTTTGACAGTAAAAATGATAAAAAATATACTTAATATTGTGTTGTGCAGTTTTACATGCCCTGTCTTATTATACACAAGGAATTGTTAGTAACGATCACTATGCAAGTTACATGGATGTCTCATACTTGTCCATAAGTGTCTTATGTTTTCTCCAAACGATGGGTAAAAGGCAAACGCAGTTTCTACTTTCCTTCTGTTTTAAATTATATTTAAGTAATTAGGCTATTTATGGTTGAACTGTTTAATAACTTTATTTTATCGGTTTAATCATAAAAGTTTCGAAAATGTCTTATAATTACCGCACAAGACCCAATTTGACAATTCTTGAAACCAAATATCTGTTCTTGCTAAATTTTTCTTAGGCTGTGATTAGTGGTGATTGGCAACCTAAATGTTATAGTTGGCATTACCTGATTTTGACAATAGGTGTTTTCAATCATTTACTTTTTTGACGTGTATGTATTTAGAGTCTATTATGAAATTATAAAAGTGCCATATCCAAAACGGATCTGCAAAAAAGGTCTTTTCAAATTAAAAATCTCAGAGGACATTTCACGAACAATATAACTTTGTGGTAAAATCTTCAAGTCTTCCAGTTTTCTTTTCTAAAATGCTTCACGATCGTATGAAGGTCAGAAACTAACTAAACTAAAATATAGCCTGTTGACGATAAAATTATCAAATTTAAGCATGATTTTTAGAAATAGCAAAAGAGAATGACAATATTTTATTGATAATTTCGTATTTTTCCAAACTCGTGGCTGTAATACTACTATTATAAACTTACCATCTCCTTTACAAACCCAATATTACTTCCAGATCGTTACCCTTCTCGTGGCCTTAGCTTGTTGCGCCCATTCTTCCGTCATTCCACCGGGATGGCCAGGTACCCCTGGATGGGTGAATCCCGCCACGGCTTATGGCGGTGCTCACGGCTGGTTGGGGAGGTTGGAATAATGGGGCGTGGAATGATGGAAGCTGGAACGATGGTAGCTGGAATGATGGCGATGATGGCAGCTGGAACGATGGTGACGATGGCAGCTGGAATGATGGAGCGTGGAACGATGGAGCTTGGAACGATGGAAGCTGGAACGATGGAAGCTGGGATGATGGAAGCTGGAATGATGGAAGTTGGAATGATGGTAGCTGGAATGATGGAGGCTGGAATGATGGTGCTTGGGACGGTGATGATGGCTCGTGGGGTGGTCACGGCCACTGGTAAACAATCGTGGGGGGTCGAGTAGCGTGCCAATTTGCTCCTATTTTGTTGATTTTTGTGAATTGTGAATAAATTTTACTGGTTTTATGATAATGTACATTCTCCTTTCGTATATTGTTTTTTTTTTGCTCAAGTAAGACTGGATGTGATACGAGATAGTTGCATATACCTATACACACATATACGATATACCTGCCTGTAAATTAAAAATAAAATAATAAAGTTAATTTTAAATGTCGTTTTATTCAAATGCAAGTACAGGATTGACCCAACGTATGCAAACATATTGGCTTATGTGCATGAGGGTCACATCAATCTTCTTATACATATAGTGCCAGACTTTTAGAATATGGCATAAAACAATTGCTCTATTTAAAGTGACAGAATCGTACTTCTAAAGTAAATGAAACATTGTGGAGAAATATTGCTCCACAATTTTGCTAAATATCCTAACTATTTAACTGCTGTATAGAAAAATTAACTATGTCCATTTTGTGGAAACATCATGCCTTGGTAAAACCTTTACTAAAATTAAAAAAATCCTTGTAATTTAAATGATTTAAGATCCATTCGCATTTTGCCGACGATCTCTAAAATTTTTGAAAAAGTTATTTTTATGCAATTGAATGATTTTGTTTGTAGAAATAATATACTTCCATATACCCAATCTGGTTTCCGAAAGGGTTACAGTTGTGAAACGGCACTCCTTGGTGTGACAGATGATATCATTGGATCAACTGAGAAAGGTTTAGTAACAGCTTTGGTACTTCTAGACTATTCTAAGGCGTTTGACACGGTTTATTATGCTACTCTTTGTTCACTTTTAAATAGCTTAGGTTTAAGTGTCCAACTTATAAAAAAGTTATTTATCGGATACGCAGCAGAGTGTCGTTTTAAATAGTACTGTATCGCTGTCTCTATGTATTTTTGCTGGTGTACCACAAGGTTCTGTTTTGGGACCTCTTCTCTTTTTAATATCTACGTTTTCCTTGTCTAACCAGTTGAACTTTGTCGCAACCATATTTATGCTGATGACACGCAATTGTATCTGTCTTTTGAGTCAGGGAATTGGCGCACTGCGTTGCATAATATTAATGCTGATTTAGAATCCCTAAGTGAGAATGCCGCTAAATTTGACTTGCATCTGTATCCCTCGAAATCTAAAGTATTATTACTCGAAAGATCTAAAAGTTGTAAAGAAATCGAAAAAAATTTCCGTGTGGTCGTTTGTGGCCTATAGTTGCAAATTGTACAAACTGTAAGTAATTTGGGTTTGTCTATGGATAACTCCCTTAGATTTAATGACCAAATACCCAAATATTAAGCGTACCTATATGAATTTAAGGAAAATTTATCCACATAGATTCCCCTTACCTATTAATGTCAAATTCAAATTAGGTGAAGCATTGGTACTGTCACAGTTTACTTACTGCCCTACCATTTACCATACAACTATAGACAGTATTACGTGTGATCGTATTCAGAGGATCCAAAATTCATGTCTGCGTTATATACATATATGGAATTAGAAAGTTTCAACATATATCGCATAGGTTGAAAGATATTGGCTGATTAAATATGATAAATAAACGGGAACTGCAAATGTTAACTTTATTTCATAAAACTGTGTTGTATAAGTCGCCGCCATATTAGTATTTAAAAATTAGATTTAGGATTGACATTCACAATCTTACCACGAGATTTAAGGGCTTGTATCCCCTCCTAGGGCATCCCTGTTTAAGCGTTCTTATTCCTGCAATATTTACAGTAAATACAATTCTATTGTTGAAGACCTTTTAAACTACTGAGTATCTCTGCCTTTAAATCTCGTGTGCGGAAAACCCTATTTCACAATCAGTGTGATGCGCCCATCTAGTTAATTTAGGCAAAGTGAATTATCTAATTGCTTTGATATTGTATGAATATGTTGATTAATAAAATTGTAGTAACTATTTTTACATGCGTACGGACATATTTGTTGTATATGATTTTTCTATTGTTAATTAGGTATTTATTTATAATTAACAGAACATATTTAGCTCAAAATAGGGTGATTTAGCTAAATATGTTCTGTACTGGGAATGAAATAGGAGAGGCGCTATCTATGCGACAGTTTCTGTACTACATATAGGTAATTAACGTATTTGCTATATTAGATATGGGGAGCAAATTGTTATTAGAAGTTAATTTAGTTTAGATAGATAGATAGATAGATAGATAGAATTTTTCATCCAAGCGACACAAAAAGTGTATAGGACAAGTCAAAAGATACATGTATATATGTAAAATACAATAATTATAAAACAATTATTTAAAAAGTACGACAAACTCTTCCACAATTGAAAAGTGTCAACCAAGCTGAGGTTGGGGATCTCTTGTTACGTTGAGCCCTATTTAAGGGTTATTACTATATTGCTTTTTTGTCTCGTATCATATGAATGTCTAGGTCACCATTCCTGACAAAGACCTCCTTATTTGTGAAAATGTGCATCAAAAGTTTCTAGTATATACACACTAGGCAAGGGCAAAATATTAAAATTGATGAAGTATGGCCGACAAGAGTCTGCACTTTTAATGTTTGCCATGGCATCGAATAAACACGCGTTCTGAGCCAGAAAAGACTTCGTTTGATGAAACCAGCCGCGCCCCAGATACAATCTCGTACTGGATAACACTGTGTACGCCGACCATAATAAAAGCTAATAAGTAATAAGTCTCATTAATGTTAAATTTCTAATTTGGAAACATGTCGTAATTCGATTTTCTTAAACTAAAAGCGAGACAAATTTGATTTTTCCAACTCAAATTTTCATCAATATTTAAGCCCAAATTTTACGGTAGTTTTTCGTTCAAATCAAAACCATTAACCTGTACAATTATCACTAGAAACTGACTTATTTTTTAGAGTTAGAAGGACGGAAACGCTATAATTGGTTTTAGATAGATTCATGCATAGTTTATTGGTGTTAAACACCGACCCAGGTCATTCCTAGAAGTCTCTCAGGCCCTTTTACATACATCCTTGGTATCCGCCACGGTTTACACAGCAGAGGGTCATCTGGCATTATTAGGCATTTCTTTAATGTAAATCTAGTTAAATTAATAATATTATTAATGTTGTTCACAATGAACTCATCACCAAATTATTTGCTTGATTGAATACAGTATTATTTTTTAATATTATTTTTATCAACAAATAATTTTGTAAACTGTAAATCAATATATATGTTAGCAAAAAATATTTGTTTGAAAATAACAAAATCGTTTTTTTTTTTTCTGTGAAAAGTCGTTCTAATAACCTAAAAGCCAGCAAATTCTTTAAAGTATTATCCACTTTCAAAAATCATCTTGTTAGCATTGACAATTCAATAAACGTTAACTTTCATTTTGTTGTATAACATTCTGTTATTCATGATATAACTGCAAACGATCGTATGGCATTTGTTTTATTCCATATAACGTAGTTTTAAATACATGCAATTACATTATAACGTTCACTTGTCGGCTACAACGTATGACTCCAGACTAAAATATCTAAATACGTTAAATTTGTTGGTAACGTGCAATGTTATTCTTACCATTGTATGCGACATAAGCACAAGTTTTACCCTATTATGTAACCTATACTATAAGATTCTAATATGTCTTAGCATTTGAAATATTAAGAGTAGTTAGATTGATTACTAATTAATATTTAGAAACTTTTATAGCATCCTATACTAGAGTAAAAACTTATTATTACAAGATGCAACCAATTCAGGATAAATAACGCCGGCTAACACAGTCTTGCTTTCATACTTTCGCTTTCTGCCCATCATTTCTTTAGGTAATTGGGGTAGGTCCTTCCATCCAAGCTAATGTTTGCTATATTGAAACATTAATAGCACCACCAGAAAGAGAACACCGTCTATTTTCAAAATACATCCAAGAGAAAGGTGTTGTTAGATTTAAAACATTCCACACAATTATAATACTGGGAAATTTCAATAATATGTATGTTAATAGCAACATTTATATTAAAATTATACCATATTATCTAACGAAAATATATTACCTAATTAATATTTCATTCTTTCCAAAAAGCTTTGAATTGAATGGTGGAAAGTGAAATTGATACTTTAAAATAGGATTAATACAATTCAGAACATATCCAACATATTGCGGTTTGCCACCGCGCAGAACAGATAACGCACAAGCGCAAATTAACTGCATTATACTTTAAAGCAATTGAACAATTTAATAGAAAAATGTCGCAAATTCTTCTACACCTAATTGTGTCACCCGCAACGTAAGCGGATTTAAACTAAATAAGCCCGTTATAAGAATATTCAATTACCATGAATGTCGTTGAATGAAAAAAGAAGGTTGAAGTATATGGTTGTAATAAGACTGGTTTACGCCGAAATTCCATTAGAGTCGTTTAATCGGCAAGATAGAACACAATGAAGAATTTTTGGTAATAATTTTTACGCTTTATGTATATAATATTATATATCTTTTACAGGTGCGTTTGTGCAATTCTAATAGGATTTGGCATCTGCATTCACAAACCCGCGACGTCAACATAGTAGGTCCTTCTGCACCTGGGGTCATCTTCAAAGGTCCACGATGAGAGCTATCATTAAGGTCCTGATGGAAGTGTTATTTCGTCGGTTGCTGATGCAGGGGCGGTCACATCTTCTGGACACCAGCATGGTGCGACGGTTGTTCGGTGAGACCCCTGCAGGAGTAGTACATGCACATAACAATCACCATCACGGTCCTGTTGTATCTTTAACCTCAGTCGTTCCGTTAGTAGCTCACCACACCCATGCAGGCACACCATGTTTTCGTTTAGTATATGCTGTTCCGGTACATGTACGGACACGCGATTCATCCTGTTGTTCCTAACTACTATCATCAAGGGTGAGCACAATGAAGGAATTATGTTTGTGATATATATTTATGACGAATTATATTATTAAAGTAATTCTAAGTTTTGTTTTTATTTCTTTTTATTCTGTATCGTTGAAACAGCCATGCCCTTGATCGGTTAAAATTGCTACTTGATTTAAAAAATAGCGCGTTTGCAAATGACAGTTGAAAGCAGCTGTTATGTTGTGGTTATGTTGCTACCCAGTAAACCAATTTCAAATTTCCCGCAATTATATTTAGTAACTTCAACTTAAAGGTATTCAAATAACTATTAATCTAATACAAAGTCGTAGGTAATTTCATGCTTGAATGTTGAAGTTACTGAAAATAATTGCGGGAAATTCGAATTTGGTTTACTGGGTAGTCATCTGTGGTTATGCATAATGATATATACTAGCTCCAGTTGAATGTTGTTTGCGTGAAAATTTGTAAAAATGAATATTGTAAAAATTATAAAATGTTATTCTTATATTCTAACATTATTAAAACTGTATTATATGTTGGATCAAGTAATTTCAAGAAACAGTAACTAAATACTGCAAACGTAAAAGAACAACTTTGATCCAGTCCGTATTACGTATTAGGGAGAAAACAAGGTTTTAGGTTATTAGAAGAATGTGGAAAATTATGAGTTGATTGTAAGTAAAATTGAAATGGAATGTATAAAGTAAACTCAACTCAATCACAACAAAATTGTACAGTGATATAATTTTTAATTAATGTTGCTACCTGTATCGTTGAGTTAAATTGCAAATTTTATTTTTTATGTCATTCCCGTTTATTGCACTAGTGTTATCAAGTCGATAAGTTGAAGTATCTTTGAGCATTTCTGCCATTTCATTATACACATGGGGATTGCGTGTTTGTTTTCGTAAATCATTTAACTTTTGCTTGCCAAATCCAGCAAAGCTACTTCTAAATCATATTGTCCACTTTATTCTTCATTTCATATTGAATTGAGATATTCCATTTCAAGTACGATAAACTTATAACTACGATGATACATAACTTCAAACAACAAATAACACTGACATCACCTTCGTCTGCGCAAGCATAATTTTTAACCTTACTTAAGATTTGTTCCAAGAAAGCCTGAAACCCATCACTGATCATGCGGGACATGCGTAGTGAAAAATATGCGCTCCAAGAAAGCCAAACTTAAAATCCTCGACTAGTTAATCATGTGTTCCAACATGGTTTGTAATGGTTTGTGACAGTCAGAACGATTTGCGGATTTTTCTCAAACCGATATGTATTGTTACCAACGCATGCGCATGATACCTTTATAGCCATATAATCTATACAGAACTTTCACTCAGCGTCACCTATCGGTTATTGTATATATTAATGTTGCGTTCCAACTAGGTCCAACACAATACAAGCTTTGGATCTGTTTCAAACGAAGCATGCGCATTAAAGGAGATATAACTTTTGTCAGTAACTATGCACAACTTATTTCTTGGAACAAACCTTTACAACCACAAAAACCATCCGAAGCGGCTTAACCTCGTCAGTTTTATAGGCGTTTTTGGATGAAATATCAGCTCTGAATATTGACACGTAACATATATTGTGAAGTCAGATGGTTAAGCAAAGGAAAAATGCTGAACGGTTTTTACGAGCTTAGAAATGAGATAGCAGATTTTATCAAATAAAGATAAACCACTATCTGAATTGAAGTGACCCAAAATAAATATGTGACTTAGCATTTCTGGTCGACCTTACAGGCCATTTGAATGATTTAAATTTGAAACTTCAAAAACAGTTAGTAAATGATTTGTACAGCCGTTTGAAAGCCTTTCAAAACAAAATCCGCTTGTGGGAGGCACAGTTCCTGTCTGGTAACAGTTACCATTTCACCATGCTTTCTGCGTATGAAAATACTGCTTATGCTCAATATGCTGAAGAACTTAAGTTACTGTCGACGCAAATTTTCCAACAGATTTAGCGATTTTAAAAACATGGAAGACAGTTTCAATTTAGCTACCAACACAACAAGTAATGTACAAAATGCTCCAATACACTTGCAAATGGAGTTGATAGAGCTTCAAGAAAAACTCACTCCTAAATCTAAATTTAAAGACGTGGAGTTGTGCGATTTCTACAAAAATATCTCGAAGAAGACTATTTCTCGGAGCTTAGAAAATTCGCAAAAAGATTGATTTGTGCGTTTGGCAGTACTTATAAATGCGAACAGTTCTTTTCAATGATGAAAGTTAATAAACCAAAACATCGTACAAGGCTGACTGACGATAATTTGGAAAATTCTTTACATCTTTGTATCAGTGGAATTCATCCAAACATCCATGGATTAGTTTCCCAAATTCAAGCTCAAGGGTCTCATTGATTTCGTTGTCGCTGTTTAACTTCGTAGTTTGGTAATAATTCCAAATTTCAGGATTTAATTAGATTTTGTACCTATTTTTTTCATTTCATTTCTTATTTATAAATGCATTATAATAACATTGTCGTATTATTTCCATGTCTGATATCTATCGCTAAAAATTAGAACACTCTAAAATGCACACTTTTAAACGCGTGCCCCGCGAACGTATTTGCACACTAAAGTTTGGCCCACAACATGTCAAAAGTTGCCCATACTTGCTGTATAGTATCTTATATTTTACTTTTTTTTTCAATCTGTTTCACCGCAGCAAATTGGATTAAATTTTCACACAACAAAGCTGGGGTATAAGAGGATATTTGAAGAAAGTTTGGTGATTGTGCGGGGGGAAGGATGATCCCCCTTATGGGAGTCCCAAAAATATTTTAACTTTTTTTAACTAGTTAAAATTGTCACAGGGCGGTCATTTTTTTTAAATGATAGTATACTATAAGCCAAAGTTATTTCTGTAAAATTTCAAATCGATTGGTTAAAAAGAAACGGAGATAAAAAATAAAGTAGTTTGAGAGTTATTTGCTTCTATCAACTCTCCTATCAGTTGTAGGGGACCGAATTTTTTCACATTACCTTCATAAAGCGCAACTTTTATATAGGTTTTTAGTTTGATATCATTGGAGGCACTTTTCAGTAACTTATGCTGCTAAGTATACCTTTTGTGTAAACCTACAGTAAATTGGTAAAACGTAAAATGTCCATATTAACATTATACGGTTTGAAAATAGCACAAACATGAAAACAATGCGCATCCATCTTTCCTTGGTTGTATTGTATGATGTTGTCAGAAAAAGTACGTTTTTATATAAAAAATTATTATTTTTTATTATTTCCTACACATTAATAAATAGGTCATCAAAATTCCATCCATGATGGTGAACCATGACCAGTTGCAAAACACCAGAAGGTCCAGCGATTACAGCACCGTGGCTTACCAAAGGAGCAGCGTGGGCGGCCACGACTGGTACAGCATGTGCTACTACTGGAGCAGCATGAGCAACTACTGGAGCAACATGGCTAACTACAGGAGCAACATGGCTAACTACGGGAGCGGCATAATCAACGACAGCAGAGCTGTAAGAAACAACTTGTTGACAACCGGTGCTGCATGAGCAACACTGGAGCAGCAACCACGCTGTAGAGAATGGAAAACGACTGGAGCAATGGGCCAACACAAGCGGAATGGGCTTACCAACTCCAGGAGTGGCATGACCTGCTACAACTCCTCCAGGATTGCCGTGAGATACTACAGCTCCTGAATCAGCGACTTGTGTTATCAAGCTACCATCTGGACCATGAACTGAGGCACTCGCAGTTGGTCCTTTAAGGACTGCACCATGTTCGGATGGTCCAACGAGGATTCCTCCAATTGCGTGGGATTGTGTTGCGGCGATGCCAACAACGAATACAGCAACAGCCTGTAAGTTGTAGTAAACGGATGAATATGAGATGATAAAATGGAGGAAATATTAAAATCCACTTACTAGGAAATTCATTGTTTGTTTGAGATGTGAGAGAAGTGTTCAAAGCACAGAATGATAATGTTTAGTGTTGATAAGTTTGGGTTATATATACCTTAATTTTTATTTTAACCTTCATTTTTGACGGTTTCCATTGAAATATTTTGGTTCTGGTACGTAAGACAAATTAAAAGCAACTACTGCTTTTAAATTTGTGCACATTGTAAACATTGGTTCTGTGTCATTGACGGTTAGTAAATGTACCTTCTCTAAATATATATAAAAAAATATGCTAGTCATTCTTACAGGTAATGAGGTATATCCTACACTGTACTTTATTATTACTCACACCTATTATTTGTCCTTAAAATTATAACTCTTCCGAGTTCAATGAATTATTATGAAATTTCTGCTTTAAATAAATGAAACCAAATAATTTTTTTTTGGAAATTTATTTTTCGATGATATATATAAAAAAACAGCTAACAAATCAATAAATACATGAAAATAATTTAATTTAATAATTTAAATAGATTACAATGGTTGAAGATATAACAATCATTCCTTGCTCCGTCTTTATTTCCCGTAATTAAATACACCACCAATCAAAGTCAGTAATGTCTGTGGTGATGATGATGTTTATGTTGATCAATCACACCAGTATTAAAGGATGCCAATTTCTGCAAGAACAAACTATATTCAGCAGGCGAAGGAAAACCAGATGATGAAATTGGGAATTTTATCACATAGCAATCGTAATTCTTCAAATTTCTTATGTCACCTCTAGAAATATGTACGGAATTTGGGTCACTATAGTAGCTGATGGAAACGATGAAGATTCATAATAGTTTTGATTGTCTGCTACGTGACCATTTGTGTCTTGATCTTGCACTTGCGAATTTATGGTAGAAGGATTGCCATATCCATCATTACCTGATCCAAAATCATATGGGTATGTTTTTCCAGCTTCATTAATTCCACCGTCAGAATGTGTCGAATCATATGTACTAACTGGATATTGGTGTAAATTCGTCGTATCTGGCTGTTCAAATGTGGCAGGAGCGAATGAGGATGATTCGTAACTTCCGTCATTTGTAGGTGGTAAATAGGAATTGCCAGAACTGTATTGAGTTTGATCAACGATCTTTGGTGATCCATCCGAGTTGGAACTATAATCGATGGAGGATGAAGGTTGATTCAAATTATCATCCGTTTCAATTTCGTTCCTTTGGTCCTGTGGATCGTTGCTAGAGGAAGAATCTGCTACAAAAGTATTTGGTGAAGGATTTTGATAGGTATTTGAGACACATCTGCCAATAAATCCTTCACCTCCGACACTGCCAGTGGTACCAATACTTGGAGCTTCGTTATTATCGTTTGAATAAGGTACCTGCCCATAATCGCTTGACGAAGCAGATCCTTCTGGTGTGTATTGACCTTCACTCCCTATATTTTCATTGTAAGATGAAACTCCTTTACTGCAACCATTATCACAACCTTTTCATTGGTAGCTCCGTTAATAGCTGCAGTCATTGTCGGTCCTTATGATAACATCTGGCTGGGCATCCCGTGGGTTTGAATTTCCTTGCAATTGCACAAAAGGACGTATCCCAACTGGTGTCCTTCACCTTCTAAAGGACAACTATCATTCCACAAGCACAACCGTTACGCAGTTGTTTCAACCGCTTTAGAAGAATCTGGCTGTCCATCTGATGCGTACGCGGAGAATTTTGAACCTTCAATTCCTTTGGTGGAAATCGATCCAGCGTCTGCTATGCTAATAGTTTCTTTCCCATCAGGACCGTAGATTGTAGCTTTATGTACCGGGCCTTTTAAGTAGAAATTGGGAGGATAAAACGGTGTGGAATAAGCGAATGTTATGGCGTTTGCTAACAGAATCCCTATCTGCAACAGAATGACGATAAGATCGTGTGTGATTTAACGTAATAGTGAAAAATCGCTTACCAGAATCTTCATTTTGACGGTTGGTGTTGATCGGACGAAATGTTTTGATGCTGTGATGCTCCATCCAGACGTGTTAAATGTTTATATAGCGTACAAACTTGCGTTACGTTTGCCAAAAATCCTTTTAGTCACCTTTAGGTTGGGAAAACGCATTACTCTTATGCTAATAAATTGTGTACATAATAATTATGTATAGTCGATCGGTTCCGCTGGACATTTTACAGTTCATCAGAGCAGGTATAGCTTATCAATTAGTGACCTCATCAAATCTTCTAATTCCTTATGTCTATACCTACGTCATTAGTGCATTTATGGATTTTATGTACTATTTAGCATATATTTGAAATGATTTGGTGCATTCTATAATATACCAATGCCCGTATTAACACCTAATATTTACCATATTATGCAGTCGGTTTTCCAACAACTCTACAACTCTTGTCGCCAAGTGGAATGTTTACAATTCATTAAGTTACATTACTAAACATGTTTTTGCCAAAAAAAGTAATTGATTCACTTAGATGATAGATCCTCAAAGAATTTAATTTTACATGAATCCATGTGATAGCACTACAAAAATAAAAGTAACACAATCTTCCAAAATTAGAATATGCCACTAATTTGTGGCAAATACTATATGTAAATATAAATACAACGAGTTAAACAACATTAGCACAATTTCTTAAATCTATCAAGGTCGTTTCTCTTTAGGTTGTACGACCTGTACATTGTAACATCGATTGTGTGTATTTCTAAGTGTGTTTATGTGTACATTACGTTGATAATACAATTAGGAAGAATGTTCCGTTGAAATGTAGGGATTCCCGGTGCCCGAAATAATATTCCCAGGCACATCTGTACTTATCTTACGAAGGTGTTAAAATTATCTATGTGGTCATGTCTGAAACGGATTCAAAAAGCGCTTTAAAAAAGGAATTTCTAGGAATTTATTAATTGTAGAGTTCCTATTTGTATATGCTATTTAGTTATTTAAATATATATGTATAAGTAAGAATATTTATTTATTTCTAGAAAAAAAAAGCATGATACAATGAAAATGTACATATTATGTGACAAAAAGTATGAATCACTCTCTAAATGTACTTATGTGGTTACATATTTAATGTGGGTTATTACAAATAGCAAATGAACAATTGAAATCAAATAAATGATTAAAAACTAAACAAATATAAATATATTTTTACACCCTGACGATACTATTGCGCCTGTCATGGACACTGACCCAGAGCATGCCTCAATCACTGTGTCACTGCACTCATGTACCATTGCGAATAAGTAGTATTTAAAAACCTTTCGAAACCAAATTAATGATGGTCTATTATTGAACAACCTTGAGGGCGAAGTTTAAGAAGTAGATGCTTTTTTGTTCAATATGGCCGGTCTTCCTATACAGGGTGATTCTCAATATATGCGACAAACTTTAAGCGCTGATTCCTGGGGTTATTTTGATCATAAAAGTTCATAAGAACATATGTCCAAAATCGCATAGTTCTAAAGTTGTATAATGTTTAATAGTAAGTTAACATAATTAATGTTTTTATTATAAATTAACAAAATAATTAGTAAAACAAAATTTACTTATACTAACTGTTGAAAATGACCGCCCCCAACTGCAATACAAGCTTCTATCTTCCGCCGTATTGACTGGTGAGTCCATTCTAAAATACCAGGGGTATTTCGAATTGTTTGAAAAGTTGCGATAATACGATTTCTCAGTTCATCGGCATTTTCAATGGGAGTCGTATAAACTAATGATTTAAGGTGATCCCAGAGGAAAAAGTCTGGAGATCGAGGAGGCCACGGTTGTGGACCTCGCCGTCCTATCCACCGATCTGGATACGTATTATCCAAAAACTCGCCAGCAATTAAACTAAAATACGCTGGAGCACTGTCATGCATAAAATACATTTGTAATATTAACTGCAACGGAACTTCTTCCAGCAGTAGTGGTAGCCCCTCTTCAAGAAAATTGCGGTATACCTCGCCATTTAACTGCATCGGTAAAAAATGTGGACCTATCAAGTGATCTCCAACAATTCCGGCCCACACATTGACAGAGAATTGATGTTGATGACGGGCATTCACTAGTTCGTGCAGATTTTCTTCGGCTCATATGTGATTATTATGAAAATTAGTAATCGCGTTTCTAGAGAAAGTAGCCTCGTCGGTGAAGAATATTTGAGCCAAATAGTCAGGATTTTGTGCGATTTGTGTTGCATCCACTGACAAAAAGCCACTCTTTGCGGAAAATCTGCCGGTAAAAGTGCCTGCACCATTGAATGTGATATGGATACAACAGTTGAATCTTTCAATATTCTCCAAACTGTGGCCTGACTAATGTTTAAAGCAAACGCAATTTTTCTGGTGCTTCTAGTAGGATGTTCCTCAATTCTTCATAAAGACGTCTAGCAGCACGCGAATTTCCATTGGCAAGACCGTAAACGAAATGTATATCATACATCTCAGCATTCGTGTAATTCATTTTAGAAAACAGAATCTGGCAATAAGCTGAATGAATACTCTGCCAACCATTGACAAATATTGAAATGACAAATAAACAATTCCCTCTCAAACACAATCGTTTTTGAAGAACCAACTGTGATATTATATCGTGTTAGTCATAGTTCATAATTTATTATCAAACATTCAATAACTTTAAAACCAAACCGTTTTGGACATATACTCATATGAACTTTTATGATCAAAATAACCTCAGGAATCAGCTCTTAAAGTTTGTCGTATATATTGAGAATCACCCTGTATATCTCTTTGATAACATTTTTGTGATTTTTGATTGATTTTATTCAAAATTAATGATACTCCATCATTGGTCGATTGGCGGCGATTTGGTCAGAATATTTGCTCTTCTTCTAGTGATATCCGACAAGGTGTACCACAGGGATCTATTTTGGGCCCAGTTTTATTTGTTCTTTTTGTCAATAATATGTGTGACTATTTCCCTGAGAGAGATTTGTATTAGTATGCTGACGACACCACAGTAGTTATCTCGGGCAATTATGAGGTGGATATTAGTCATACTGCAAATAAATATTCCGACATTATGTCTGTGTGTAAAACTACGGTTTTAACATTTGCGTCAACGCGAGTCCGTCTTTCTCAATTAAGTTTAAAACTGTGTTCTCTAAATTATGCCATGTTTAAACCTTAGTTTAAACATGGCATAATCTCTTAAGATTGTGTCAACATTACTACATTATTAATGCTTTATCACGTCCATATTTCATCATCATATTTTGCTAGGCACTTCTGTGTAAACTTCAGACTTTAAGTGGCCCCACAAAAAGAAGTCAGGGGAAGTAAAGATGAAATGTTAGTTTATGTTAAAATAAAAAAAAACACAAAATCATGTTTTCTTGCTTCTCTTTTTTGTGTATTCTTTCTAGACGTCCACAATCATGTTTTTTTGCGATTACAGCGCATTCTGTTACGAATCGAAAAAAAAGTTTCAAACAAAAACTACATACTTGATGACGTAGAATCCGAATCTGCAATACAAAATGGGGGTTTCCATTTAAGATTTCAAAGTTGTCCCCCCTCCCACTCTGGGGAGGGTGAGGTGAGGGATCGAGTTCGGCACCATTCAGTAAGCCCCCTACATTATAACAAATCTTATTAAGACCTTTTTTGATTCGATGTAGTGTTGTAGAGATATTCCGTTGTAACTCACCCTGTATATACTACTACATACAACATACAATATGTTTTATACACATATTGTATTAATATGTAAGTATAAAATATATATTATCGCTCATCAATTTATAACGGACATTAGATCAATCACATGTCAAAATTTGTGCGCTCGCAAACAAAAACATTTAAAAATCCGAGCGCCACAAAATATGTATAAATATTTGATGAAACAGTTATACCATTATTTCACCTTGAAGGTTGTTGGTTTATTAAGTGATGCTAAACGTGCGAATTGATTGATTGTAGATACATACGAGTACATATTAATCTGACATCAATACGCAAAAAAAAAACATATGAAATAATAGCAGCACACTTGCAAAAGCAAAAAAAAAGGAAATTCCGACAACGAACAATTACTTTATTGGCACCGCAGGGTCATAATCGCGCCCATGTGCCGCGAATAGCTATTATTTCACCTAATTTGAACTCCTTTGTGGCGCGTGCAACACCTCGCTATGTGATACAAAGGGAATTGGTAAACAGTAATGGAGTAAAAGGAAACCAGTCGCCTTGAAAATTCGACATTGGCAGTGAAAATTGAACTTGATACAAATTTGTTTATAAGCAGGTTATGTGGAAGTGTCTGTTTAACATTGAATTAATTATAAAAGTATTTACATAAATATTTTGGTTACTTTCACTCTTTTGGACTACTTGTAATATTTCAATGTTAATATCGGTAGTCAGTAGGTAATAACAAATGACGTAAGCACTAATGCAATTAGTAATTAAGGTAACAAAGACCACTGGTCTCGATATGCGTTATTTAATTGTGAGACAAATATATGAAAGCACCCACAAAAGTAAATAATTGCACTTGCTATACTAACAATTAGTAAAGAGTGCCTGGGTCACATTATAATGGATGAGTCATATTTTTGTGAAAGAAACTAGGATATCAGAAGGCCTCAGGTTAAGTAAGTCTCCTTCTACGAGTTCACATGCCCCAGGTGCAACACCCTTTGAGCGGAGATGGATGAATGTTCCCCAATCTGCTCGGCTCCAGCCGTTTTCTCCTCCCTTTGTTCCTACCTTGTGAGGTATTCTCTCTTTGGCAGTGGAAGGCTTCTCATGCCTTAGCGGTGTCGTCTCGCTTAAGTGGGTTAAATATATTTCCTTCCTCCATGACTGATCACACGAGTAGCTAGGGAAGAAAAGGTCCACCTCCACAGAGCTCCGCATGCAGTAATAAGGCTAAACACAATGGGGTGCGCCAAATGTCCCAAGGTTGAACTAGTAGACTGGTCTTCTATCAAGCCACGCATCTGATCAGCCTAGTCCGCTACCTTAGGATTTAGGTTTTTGTTGATATTGTCTCCTCTTGGCATGTGCAGTTAAGTCAAGACCCCCCATTCCTTTCGGGACCTGGTTTAATAGTTGGGCTTTCGGTAGCCGAAAGCAACGACTGGCATCGTTTTGAACCCTGTGCTAGCCCTTACCCACGACACGACAGTTTGGGCGAGGTGGAAGTGGTTCACGGCAACGGTCTTCATTTACTCTGCTCCGGTTTTAAGCAGAGAGGACGATCTTAACCGCCACTAATCATCTTGTCTTGAGCATACGCTGACAAGATGGCCTTTCCCCTATCTACCACCTTGGGGACACGCCCGGTTGGTACTCCCAACCCCCAAGATAAAAGGCATGAAGATTCACATAAGCTAAAATTAATTCTGAATGAACTATTTAAACAAGCTAAAAATTACTTTTTTTCTTAGTTTATTTATTCAACTGCTCAATGCATTTGTATACAACAACAAAATACAACAATTTACAAAATAAAGTTAAGGGCATAAATTCCAAAGAAACGTACATATGAAATACAAAACGTAAAGTAACAGGAAAACAAATAAATAAATAACGCAAACGTAAACGAAAGAAAAGGGTCCAAAATGTTGCCTTGAGGAACACCATAATGCAAGAGATCCGGAATTGATGCATTTGGAAGCAATTCCACAATTTTCAAGCGTTCCCATTAATAAATTGTGATCTATGGTGTCAAAAGCCTTGGATAAATCAACGATTAAAAAAATATTAAATTTTAATTACATTTGAAAAGTAAACCGTTTTCAAAAAAAAATATTTACAGGAAAAGATATTCAGGATTTAATATGGAGTACAATAACCTAGTTATATACAGGGTTGTTCCATTTAAAAGAATTAACTTATTATTCTTTACAAGTCTACTCGGTGTATATGCTATAATATATTGTGTTGAATATTTTTATACTTATATAGTAGTGTAGTTTTTATATGTAAGGTTGGTACTAAACTTTTTTTGTACAAAAGTATATTACAGAGAATGTACCTAGTTTCATTACATATAGTTGTTGTCAGTTTCTTTGTTATATAAAGATGTTTGTTTTCGTTGTGCTTGTTTTAATACAATAAAATAACAAAACTCTAATATATTGTAATATGTACATAGTAGATTATTTATTATTTTTTGGAGTTGGGGGGCTCTAGCCCCTGAGTCATATATAGGACTAACCGCCACTGTACCAAAATCTTTTTCTTAAAAAGGCATCATTTATTTTATCACTTTATAAAACAGATATGTATATTCTTTAAATAAATTATGTCATAAAAATATTTTTTTGTTTTTTGTTTCATTTGTCTCTACATATTTAACATTGCTAATTGCAAGATGATTTGTTAGATTAGGTAGAAACATTATAAAAGGTGGGAGAAAAGAAAAGAAAAAGAAAGCTGGGAAAACTATTTTCTATCATTCTTGAAGTTTTAAATAAATAGTTATTATTTGAAGATCAATCGGAATGAGATAACATTTCTCAAGTATTATTAGTGAAATAGGGGCGCAGAATTTTGTTGTAAAACTTTTATATGTTACATCATTTTATTTATATATTTTTTTTTTCTTCAAGATTGTTATTTTTCTAGATACATATTTATATTTAGCTTACCATGTTTCTTAATAAAACATAATTTTGTATCACCGCCCAATAATCATACGTTAAACAATCTCGCAGTAACAGAAGGTTACCCATTTCCTGCTTCTTTCCGAACGCTTTTGACTGACACACCTCGCACCCATGACCTCTTTAAGGTCGCCAACCAAATCAAAACCGTATATAAAGATCACGGGGTGTACGAAACAGACAGTACAAGTCGAATCACTTGCAACACACAATGAACGCTTTGGTAAGTCAAATAACAAAATTTGCCTAAAAAAAATTTACTAAAAAATAATCTTCCATTCAGGTCGCTATCCTTTTCGTCGCCGGATTGGCTTCATCTTACGCCTCCTTGCACGCTGGCGTTGTCCTCCACGGGCCTGGTAATCCTGGAGCCGCCTTGAAAGGACCAGCTCACGCCGGTACGGTGGTAGGACCAGATGGTAGCGTTGTTTCTGGAGGTGGAGATGCTGGTGCTCTCGTTGCTGGACCAATTCCCGGAGGAGTGGTTACTGGTGCTGTAGCACCAGGTGGTGTCGCTGTTGGACATGGCGGATGGGGTTGGGGTGGTTGGGGAATGGTGCATGGGGACATGGTGGTTGGGGACATGGTGCTGTTGTAGCTCCAGCTGTGGCTTTGGGAGGACATTGGGGTGGATGGCATGGATGGTGAATGGAGTATGGTATTGTAATATGACAGTACATATGATGATAATAAAAAGTATATTTTTTTAAAATGTTGTTTTTTTTCTATATTTGTATAAACTGACCAAAAAAATAATGTCAAAGTGATTTGTGCCTTCATTAAGTAAGTAAAAAAGTAAAGTTTATTCATGTAACATAATATAATGTATATAAAATGTTAAAAAGAAAACAACATGGAAAAATAAAAAAAAATGCAGTAACATTCAATTAGAAAAAAAATATTGAGAAAAGAAATGGCTGTGCTAGAGACAATATGATCGTATACCAAAGTAAAACATGAATGGTAATTTTATTTTTATTACTTAGGTAATGGATAAACACAGATAAGGCACTTGTGATTGCAAAAGCTCATTCATTGAGTAAAAAGTTTGTTGGAGAAGATAGGTTTTTGTCTTAAAATTTGGTGAGGAGTATTCTCATTTCAGAGAGGTTAGAAAACGGCCTGTATATCGCACACATTTCATACAAAGATTTGTAACTTGCTCCTATGTCATACTTGCTTCAGAATAGTGACCGAAGTGACATTTTTTTTGAAATAACACAGTAAAATAGTATGTCTGGAATCCAGGAATAGCATCTTAGTCATGATTGTAGACGTGGTATTGGAAGATTAGTAAACCAGCTTATACGTCACATCGCATCTAAATACAGCGATCTTTACCATATCTTCACAACCATTGTTCAACAAAAGAAGAGCTTTTTACGGTATGCCTCTCCATCGTAAACTTCCAAACCACTGAACGATAAAACTAAGTAAAGTTCTATAAGTATCTGCTGAACCACACAGCCTTTTTTATTGAATTTCTAAATTACAGGCAAACGTGATTCAATCATAGCTTTCAATACTCGAAGTGTTTCAGCGTAGTAGATTAGCAGCGATTTGCTTTTAAAGCTCTTGATGCATTACCACCATCAAGCAAAAGGAGATTTTTCATTTCGTGAAATATTCTGGAGGACATCCTTTTCCAATACAATCAATTTTGTTTACAACAACGTGATTTAATGTAAAATTATTGTTGTCACTATTTTGTTTGAAAAAAAAATTAAGTTTATCATCCAGCCAATCAGAAACATGAGCGGGTACCAAGATATTTAGTGCTTCAGGAATTCATGTCTTATTGTGAGTATGTACTTTTCACCGTTTCCAATGACATGTCTTTTTTTATTTTTGGCTTGGTGTGTATACTTTTATACATATGATTTTATTGATGTTCATAATATCAACGTTCGGGGTAGGGGTCTCATATCTCCACCACTCCACAAAACGACCTTTTATGAGAGATCATTCTCATATAATATATATTCACTGTATAACTCTTTACCCACAGAGCTTAAGGCCTTAAGTGTGCCTATGTTTGCAACGAATATTAATAAATATGTGTTTAGACGACAGTAGCAGGGCTAATCGATTCCATTATCTATTATATATTGTGATCCCTTCGGCTATGTTCATGATTATTCTCTGTAGGATATGACAGAATTAGGTTTAAGTTAGTATGTTAGGCATAAATTTCTACTGTGCTTGTTCTGAATGTATGTAAGGATATGGTTGAAAAACAGGGGGTAATATTGTTACCCAACTGAACCACTCCTTCTGATTTCTTGTACCTTCCGATTATTGTAATTAGTTGCGTTATATTGTCACTCTACTTCTTTCATGTTGGGCAAGAAATAAAGGCATTTATTATTATTATTATTATTATTATTATTATTATTATTATTATTATTATTATTATTATTATTATTATTATTATTATTATTATTATTATTATTATTATTATTATTATTATTATTATTATTATTATTATTATTCTTAATAATAATATTAAAATTTATTTCATATTGTATATATTAAAAGTTAATATAAAATATCTGATACTGATAAAATAGCAATCAAATAAGAACGAAAAACACTATAAATTATAAACGCGGATCTTTTCATGCATTTTATTAATATGCAACCTTCATACTTATTGCACATATTTCTCCTATTTCTTATGGGCTTTTAAAATGACACTATTCTACAATTTCCAAACAAATGAATATTAATATTCACGTATACCGACTTTAACAATGGGCAGGGCTATACAGTAATTGTACAACACCTACTAGGACATCTAAATTCCGTAACAGCCGCTCTAGAAATGGTATACGTATTCATGTATATGGATACCTATACGTTTCTAGATTAGAATACACCTGCATCCTCACCCAAGTGATAGTTTCTTGAAAGGACGACGCCCATCATTTGAATAACAGCAATTTTTATATTACCAATGCTGATTCTTGCCTCTTCCTAAAGTCCTTCACACTTGGTTCATGTCAAGAATCGTATGTATATGCAGATTGATGCAAATACGTTTGATAAGTATGCGTATGTATAATAATATTGATATAGCCACTGCTCGCTTAATGTATAAGTGAGTGATACGTTTATTAATGTTAGTTGTGGATGAAAAAATCTTCATCGGAAAGATATAGTTCCAAATTATTAATATTAATTTAAATTAAAACTTGATAATTCTTTAGAATGACTTATTGTGCTATAGTTTAGATTCTCTTTTTGTTATAACAATAATATATAACATGGTTGTGTTTGATCAATATATTCTGGTATATATACATACTAACTTACTAATACGCTTATTTATCAATAATTCTTCTAGTAGTGGGGCAGTAATATTTTTTTTTCTTATTTTAACAATGATAATAATAATACTAATAATAATAAAGGAAGTGCCATAGGGATCAGTTTTAGACCATTGTTATTTTTAATATATTTACAACTGCCGAAGGTCTCTTACCAATGAAAAAAATACGCTTATTTGCGGAGTACAGGTAATACTGCACAAAAAATAAGAAATATTATCTGTATTAGAGAATAAAGCACTCTGTGTGGCAACCGAACGATTCACTAGTCTAAATATCAATATAAAAGAAATCCACTACGTTTTTGCGCCACACTGAGAAAACGAAATAGTACTGATATCTAAATATTATACATAAATACGGCACAGGTATTCGAAGTATTTAGGGTAAATAACACAAGATTTCTGAGTTAAAATATTTGCTACAATATTTCGTTCATTTATACCAAATATTCAAATAATATTGCTATTAAAATTGCTATTATTCTAAATGAACTGGTTATTGTGAGTTAACACTTTACTTGTTCCAATAAAATAAGATATTTGGTTTTAACATAGTTTTCCCATGATACAGGTGCAATCAGTTTGTAGTAGCCAAATTAATTATTATTTGCATTTAATATACTTGTAATAGGACCAATAAAGTCGAATGCTTATGACAAATATGTGTGCCATGTGTTCGAAACTGTGCCCCTTCACTTCGATACATTTATTTATTCGCAATTGGAATGTTATTCAACGATACAAAACCGTACCTTATTCAGTACTTGACAAGCTGTGAATACTTACACATTGTCCGATCCCCATTTAGATTATTAATTATTAATGTAATACAAATTAGTTAGTGTTGAATATTTGAACAGTAATGGAGGCTATGGAGGGTATGATAAAGTAAAGTTCTTCGTCGTTGAATGGCTTTTTGAAATGTTATTTAATGTTAAAATAATGAAAAAACAAAAAATCATGTTTGCTTGCTTCTCTTTTTTGTGTATTTTTTCTAGACGTTCACAATCATGTTTTTTGCGATTACAGCGCAATCTGTTACGAATCGAAAAAAAAAGTTTCAAACAAAAAGTATGTAGTTTTTGTTTGAAACTTTTTTTGATGGCGTAGAATCCGAATCTGAAATACAAAATGGGGGTTCCCATTTTAGATTTCAAAGTTGTCCCTCCTCCCACTCTGGGTTGGGGGTGAGGTGGGGGAACGAGTTCGGCACCATTCAGTGAGCCCCCTACATTATAACAAATCTTATTAAGATCTTTTTTTCTTTGATGCAGTGTTTTAGGGATATTCGGTCGTCTCTAGATAAAAAACTCACCCTGTATATTTTAACTTAACAAAAAAATATTAATTTTAAGGAAAAAAAATATCTCGTTTTACGTTTATCGCTGATATCAAGATATACTCTTCATTATAACCTTACAGTTTTGTATTTTATATATTGTCTTAAATATTTTATAATTTAAGGTGATATTTAATAATTTAATAATGTAGTTAAGAATAATATTAAGTCTTTTATAAGACAATATTCTACTGAAATATCTCAATATTGTACTATATTTAATTAAGTATGTAGTTTTTTTTAATATTTTCCAATGATAAAGAAAATTATTTTCAAAGAAGGCGCCATCGAATACATAAAAAATCACCGTCCAGACCTCTGTCTGGGAGAAGGTACAACAGACTTTTGCATTGAATATTAACCGTTGTGTCAATTTGATTAGAGTTAGATCCCAAATATGCGCAAGTTGGAATCCTTACTCAATTAATTACATTAAAAAAATGGTCCGTTTTTGTCACGATTTATGTTACGATCGCATTTCTGGGAATGATAGAAGTATGAACTTTTATTATAGGAAATATTCATTTGAAACAAGGAAAACACCCTCTTGTAGGTAATTATATTAAAAATGTATGAAGAATTAAATATACAATTGTGTATTTCTGTTCAATAAATAATGCTAGAATGTTTCTTTATCATTCCTTGAACCATTATATGGAAAATTATAAAAAAATTATGATATATTAATAATGTATTTCTTTACCTGCAAGTATCAACATTGACGGATTAAAAAAAAACACATAAAATTCTATATACTTCCAACTAAAATCGGCGCGGCTAGCATAACATTTAAATAAATAAATGAAATTTCTTCTCCACACACCGTTCTTCAGATAAAGGAGCTCCCACAAGGTTATAGTCGTCAGGATTGTCACTATATAAGCATCACTGTGTTCTCTCCTACATCATAGCAAGCAGTACACTTGTCTTAAATACATTACCAAGATGAAATTGGTAAGTTCTCTGTACAGCAACCATCATTATTTGGTATTTTCCGTTATTCTAACCTATCTTGTCTACAATCCTAGGTGGCACTTCTTCTCGTAGTCGGTCTATCAGCCGCGCATGCCTCATGGCTTGGTGGAGGCGCTCTCCTTCACGGACCAGGAAACCCTGGAGCAGTTATTAAAGGCCCAGCAGCCGCTGGTGGAGCCGTAGGTCCCGATGGCAGCGTTGTATCTGGAGGTGGCGATGCTGGAGCTGTAGCAGCCGGACCAACGCCTGGAGGTGTAGTCACTGGAGCCGTAGCACCAGGTGGTATCGCTCTTGGACATGGAGGATGGGGTTGGGGTGGTTGGGGTGGCTGGGGTGGAGCTCACATCGCCCAGCAGCCGCTTGGGGTGGTCCATGGGGACATTGGGGTTGGCACGGCTGGTAAACTGATCAACTAAACGCATATCTCCTCTACCTGTCTGTTTTTTCTTCGGGAGAATAGACGCAACCGATTGTGTTCGTAATTTTATGTGTGTATATTTATGATATAAGGAATAAAGCTCAATTTTTTTTATCACCTATTGTTTTGTACATTCTTATGAACCCTTAGATTTTATACGTTCGCAATGATCTTGTTTCGTGTATATATTATACAAAGATATGGATAGGATAAGGTTTATTATCAATAAATTTAAGCGCATTTATAATTTTTGGGTGTTATTTTTTATTATATTATTAGGAGATATTGTAAATACATGAAAAGAAAAGAAAGCTAATAATTGGTAAGCTATCAAAACAATAATCTGTACTATAGATTTTAAAAAAATAAGCTATGACGTCCTAACAGAAGCAAAACTCTTTACTTCGGTAGGAACTATTCTGTTATATAATAACTTGACATTGCAGACACAGCAGAATTGATATAGTCAAGGATTGAAGAATAATCGAAACAACTTCTGGAAGCGAAAACAAAAATACTCCAAACTGTGGTACTGGTAATGCTGTAAACTTCTCCTAAACCCCTCACCACAAACTGCACTAAACAGTTTAGTGCAGTTTGTGGTGAGGGTTTAGGAGAAGTTTACAGGAAGCGAAGCTGAAGATAGTTACAATTTAGAAATATGTTAATTTTAATTGTTTTCCGTAAGGAAATAAAACTTTTGTTTTGTTGCCGAAGCCGTTTAACATGCAGCCTTCAGGAAACAGTACTAGTTCTTGGAATTTTATATTTGCTCTACAATATCTTTTAGCCATTAAGATCCGGTTTTATAATAAATGTTACTTTACCACTTTAACAAAAGCCTGTGTACTATTTATGAGTACTTTAATTTAAAGTAATTTTAAAGCTTTAAAGTGATGTTATGAAACTCACGATAAATAATATAAATCAGTACAGGGCTTTGGCTGGTTGGCTGTTTTTTGTTGTAGGAGCCGTCTGATATGAAGTCTCCGGAAACATTGCAACCTCTTGGCTTTTTGTATTTATTCTCCCATTTTTTAGCCATTAAATTATACTAGTCATGCCAGCTTGTTAGTGCCCTACACTAATCTGTACAGGTCTCTGACTGGTTGATAAGAATAATCTTCAAGGTTCATTTTTGGCTTGCCAAAAACTGCCTGTAATCTTGTGTCCAGAGCCTCGCATTCACCCAGAATATGCTTATTTTGCTTTCAGATAACAGCAGCGATTGAGACTTTTGAGCTCTCTTTGCCACTGTGGTGAGAAATTGTTGGCCTAATGCATAAGCGAAACGGTTTCTGATCTGGAGAGAAGCAAAGTGCTAACTGGAAACAGCAGAGCTATTGAGAATGGCCTGGTTTAGACTGCTTTCAAAGTCATAAGAATCTGTGAAGAGGCGATATGATCTTCCACATAGATTAAGATCAGAATTTAATTTTTCATAATATATTAAAGCGGACTAGTATTTGCTCTCAGAGTAAGGTTTTCGTGGCTTCCCTTGCTGATAGACTAAAAGAAAGATTAGCTTCACTTAAACTAATTTTTACTTAACTAAATGCATGTTAATATCTGTCAAAATAACCTTTTTAGGTTCTTTCAATGTAGGTGAATACTGAGAGATCTATAAAGTCGCTCCACAGGTGCAATATTATCAATACCACCATCACTAGTTCCGCAATAGTAATTAGGTACTAGCTAATTGGAATAGGGACTAATGATATGTTAGAAACAATGAGATACTTAGAGTCGGTAGCCCCATGTACTACCTTTGAGTGGGGCATGGGGTTTAAGGCTGTTTCTTTTGTTGTTGTATTAATTTATCAATAAATGGTGATGGTCTGCGTTCTCTGTCATCGCATTACATAATCTGCAGTTAGGATCTCCGGTGTTGATCCCATTTTGGGTAGGTGTCCTTTCAATGTTCTGTTACGAGACCTATTACGAAGATGATTCTTACTTTCTTCTTTAGGTTTCTTTTTTGACGATACCTTAACAAAGGTCTTACCATAAATTTGCCTCATTGTATTATTCCTGTGTTCTTTGTGTTTTTCTTTGACCAAACTTCTTACCTGCTCCCGTGCTTAGATACTTCTAGCACAGATTCTGGGCCTGTACGACTCCTTTCTTGCTAACTCATCGGCTTTTTCGTTTGCTTCGATTGCAGAATGCACCAAGGCCCAACGGAAAAGTGACTTTCATGCGGTCTGTTAGGCTATTTAGTTCTCAAATACATTGAATATATTCCCAAATCAGTCTATTACGAGATCTGCTACGCTATGAAGGTGATTCCTAGTGAACTGCAGTAATTCTTCAATTTCATCTTTGGTAAGCTTTAAAATGTAAATGTAAAACATTTGAATGGTTTATTACTATGTATTTGTGTCCTGTTTCTGATTCAGAAACTCATAAACAAAGAATGAAGATCTTCCTAGATTAATTATACAAGCATTTGTCAGATCATTTCAATGTTTACTCAAATTTAGCTAATTGAATTACTGTAGTAGAATTTATTACTTTCTTTTGTTTTGGCAGGTATATTTATATAATAATAACATACAGTATTTGTTTTAAATAAGTAATTTAAAAACTCTAGAACTAACCACGGTATCATCAGCTTGTAACCTGCAAAATATCGTGTAATAAGATAAATAATTACTCTTTAAAATAGCTGTTTTGCCACTGGTAAATATAAAAGAAAAGTTTTCTAAGTAGGTATTTGGGTTTAGTTCTTTAGTGACATGTTTATAGTCCTTGAACTGATACACTATGGACCACATGATTGACCTAATCAGACATGTACTTTTGCGCATAACTTAAATCTGACTTAAACATACAAATATGTCATCTTCTAAAATTTCAAATTTGTTTGTGTCTATAGTGTTTCAAAAAATAAATTACAACATTGGAAACATAAACGTTCATACAAGGATTGCAACTTTTTACAATGAGAAAATAACAAATTAATGTATTTCTGCTTACGGTTAATAGCAGAAATACATTAATTTGTTATAAACGTTCATGTTGGAGAGAGAGTATGTTATTTGTAACTTATATCGCAGATTATTTGTAAAATAATAAATATGATACAATAATTGGAACTGTGAGTTCGTGGTTGTAGCGGATGAATAATTAAAACAATAATCGAGTTGTGTTGAAGTATATAATGACGTTTCGTTATGATGCACCAAGACTTAGTCAAAAATTAGTAATTACAAAACTTAAACTTTACATTCTAGAAAAAAATAATGTAATTAGTTTTAATTAGATAAAAATAAACATGCTTTTTAAATTACTAAAGTTTTATATGTAATATTTTTCTTTAAATTTATGTGACATGTTTTGAATGATGGTAAAATGTAATCATGTCATCATACTCAATGTATCACTTACAATTTTTTTATTTTCAAAACGTCACATAAATTTAAAGAAAAATATTACATATAAAACTTTAGTAATTTAGAAAGCATGTTTATTTTTAACTAATTAAAACCAGTTACATTAATTTTTTTCTAGAATGTGAAGTTTAAGTCTTGTAATTACTAATTTTTGAAAAAGTTTTGGTGCATTACGCCGACGAAACATCATTATATACTTCAACACAACTCGAGTATTGTTTTAATTATTCATCCGCTACAACGTTACAACCACGAACTCACAATTCCTATTATTGGAGCAACAGATAAGAAACACAGACAAATATGATACATATTCCCGGAGGTAAAACCTTATGCTAAATATTTGCTGTACAGTTTTTGTACTGAAGCTTTACAAGGTCCTCTTGATTTTGTAGTTAAAAGTATGAAGCTGTGTCTTTCTTCCTATCGATTTTGAACGTTTTAATTATCACCTCGTTTCTTTGCCCAGCTTGATCCTTAAGAGAATTTGTGTTTCTTTCTTGGGGATCTCTGCTTAGAATTATTCCGAAGATTGCTTGATTTTTTTAACAAAATTATTGAGAGAATTTGCAATAAAAATGCAACCCAACATCCATAGATTATTTTGCTTCTAATATTAGAACCTTATCCTCTAAAGAAAGGTAATGCTTTAAATCAAGATGTAATAACTTTAATTAAAATAAGTTGTTTTCGAATTAACATTAGATTTAATTGTAATCTATATAATCTAAGTACTTACGACCCTGAATATGAAAGTGACACATTTCTGCAGTAGAACGTTTTTTTCAATCATTCAAAAGTTTTGCTAGCACAAATGCTGGACCTGCTCATACGAAGAACATCAAATATGTACAGAATTTTTCTTGTACTTATAAACGAACTACGTCCAAATCAATTCAAGGAAAATTTGTGTTTCATAACTCAGCATTTATATAAAATTTGTAACATAATTCTTGAAACATTCGGTATAGATGTACATGCATTTGTATCCACATATGTAGTAAATATAAAAATGCACACGCCTGAGTATATATTGAACATATGTATTACTACACGTAGATATCATAATGCTACATATCTAATGAAATGTAAAACTGCAATTAAAAAGTCGTAGGAAGTATGTGTATGTATTAATGCACTTTCTAGATTGATTTATTCCATTATGGGCGTTGATTTTGACCTTAACTCGTCGCCTGGGCGTTTTCTGTGAACTAAATGTCAAGAAAAGTAGACCATTTTGTATTAATTATCTCGAATGGCAGTGCAATTGACATAAAATTACTTGGAAAATGAATCGCTAGATTTAGCATGTTTTAGAACTTATGGTCCTACTTAGAACAATGCCATGACATTTCAAAAGATTGATATAATATCATATTTATTAGTACCTACTTAGAAAGTGCTATGCCAAATCTAACAACACCATTGAAAGTAATGCTTACTTATATTTTAACTAATTGTGTATTGTATTAGCAATGTTTAACCTGAAATAAAATTATTAATTCTAAAATTAACCCCAATGTTTATAGGTGAAAGAACCATTAACGCATGCTGATAAGTTTAGTGGATTTATTGCATCAGTTTCTCCTATATAAATATCATACTTTATCTGAACCAAACATAACAAGTCACAAAGTCACTTGAACAGCATCTAGAATCACCATGAATTCCTTGGTAAATTGCTGCAAGAGTATTGAATGATGAGCAATAATTTAATTCTCTTCCCTCTCATTTTCCTACATTTAGGTAGCCGTTGTATTCCTGCTGGGGTTGGCCTCGACCTATGCTTCGATCATCGGTCTTGGGGAAGTGTCGTTCTTCAAGGACCTGGTAATCCTGGGAGTGGCCATAAAAGGACCGGCAGCAGCTGGAGCAGCGATCGGACCTGATGGCAGTGTTGTATCTGGAGGCGGAGATACTGGAGGTGTTTTGGCCGGACCGATTCCTGGAGGTGTTGTTACTGGAGCTATTGCACCTGGTGGTATTGCAGTGCCTGGATTAGGACTTGGATTGGGTTTGGGTGGCATTGTTGCGCCTGGGGTTATCTTGGGTGGGCACGGATGGTAAAAATGTGATTTTTTGTGTAAGACTGTGTGAAAATTGTATACATATCAAACAGAAAACGAAAATAAAAATATAGATACGCATATATTTTGTGTTTTTTTTATTATTGAAGGAAATTGAATATGTCTTTGACACGTCTTAATCCGATATTCCAGTTAAACATTCCTTTCGATAAGAATGTACCTATACTTTGCAGATAAACACAAAATGGGTAGCTTTGGTCACCATGATACAGCTCGGTGCTACAATACAGCTGTGTAATACGAATGCTTTCTAGCTTCCATATTGTGACAAAAGTCTCAAAGAAAATAAAATATTTTTGTTATACAGGCTGTTGATATACTTTCTTGTATTAAATAGGAAAACCTTGGTTTCTGTCCTATAACCAAAAGTCAAATTTAAAAGAGTTATGTACTGTTGGATCTCATTAGTAGTGTGTCTCAAAACACCAATGTTGTCTTTGTTTCTTCCTCTAAAGTGAATTCAATGTTTTTACATTAAAAACTAAAATTATTTTAAAAAATCATTCAACTTACACATTCCGGCATTAGAAAAGCGACGAAGAATCATCAACATATCTAATCTAAGCTTTAGAGAAAGTACATGCTGCCGGGCCGATGGTCTAGCAGCTTGTACGCTTTGCTATCCGTCGCGGGGTCCTCAAATCGAGCCCGACGGATTGCGTTCAGAGTGTTTCATGTTTTTCCTCACTCCTTGGCGAATGCTGAAAGACGAACATCTTAGCTTAGATTAGGATTGGGGTGGCCTATGGACCTGTTTCACCGCGACCTTTTCAGATCTACTGTGATCCCCTATTTTCCTAGATGGCGCTCTCTAATTTTGCCCTCTTAATTAGACCTATCATCTTTGAGAGCGGCTTCTTCGTTCTCCTCCTCCATTACTAAAAACCTGGTCCTCGCCAGGCCTTCACATTGGCACAGCATATGAACTGGTGTTTCTTCCCCCTGTTGGCAGTATCTGCAGGTTACATCATCTACCAGGCCTATATTGTACATATGCCTATTCAGCCTACAGTGACCAGTCAGCAGACCTACAATCATTTTGACAGTCTTCCTGTCTTTATTCAGTAGATCTCTCGTGAATTCAGGCCTCTGCTCCTTTAGGAACTCTTTTGCCTGTCTTTGAATTTTTGCCACAACTCTCTGGACTGATTATGTATCCATTCATTGATGGATTTTTAATTTGCGATTTGATAGTGCTGAAAGAGGGCTCGGCTCCAACGAATGGCCTTGACGGACCTCGCCTGGCCAGCTCGCCCGTCGCCTCATTTCCTCTCACGCCCGAGTGGCTAGGAACCCAGGCCAGGATTAGTTTCCTTTGGATGCCCACCGCATTTAGGGCGCTTACACAGTCCCAAATCAGCTTAGAGTCGACTCTTATGGAGTTAATCGCTTGAAGTGTGGACTGACAGTCAGAGAAGATAGCGACGCTTTTAGAACTCAGAGAAATTATTAATATTTTTTTAAATGAGAAAGAATTTCTACAATGGTTCCGTCCATTAATAGTAATTATTGCTTCTGTTTCTTATGCCCTCTCAACTGAACTTTCGTCCCTTCAAATTATTTTAAATAAAAAGATACTAACATTGGTTGAAGTATTACAAAAAAAATATGTCGCAATTCATTTCTTGTGATCTAGATTGGATTAGAATTCCTAAAAATTGATCCTATTTTACTTCAAAATTTTCTGGTCAGATGTTTTCAAGATGCCCAAATCTTCAGAAGTAGCAGGTATTGAACTACTGAGATGTGTTTACAAATGCCCTAAAATAGTGGAATCTTATTTTTCTTGGCTTTCTTCATAACACTACTATAGGTTTGTCTTTTTTGTCTTTTTTATTAATAAATTTTTGGTTTATTGCGTAGTACTTGATTGTTTTATCAATCGTTTATTCCAGCATCTTGTTTCCTGTTTCTTCCAATGTTACTCTTAAATATTTAAATTTCTCATTTGCTCTATTTTAGTATCATTTATTTCAATTTTAGTTTCAACATTCTGGTTTCCGAGGATTTTAGCTTTTTCTATGTTTATTGTCATGCCCTCTTCTTCCATGTTTCCTGTCCATATGTTCAAATTTTCTTTGTTTTTCACTGTCTGTTATTATTACCACATCGTCTGCAAAGATTCCATTATGTAGCTATTTCAATCCTCTGCAAATTCTTATATCACACAAACACTTTATTAACTTTTTGTTTCATTTTGCCTCATTTTGCAAAATGCGAACCAGATGAAGATAAAACCTTTAATATTTAATATTTACTGTTTGGTTTATATATTGCGTACTTTTCTAGGTACTAACATATAGAAAACAATGATTATTATTATAATATTTACTAGCGATAATAATTTATTGTAATGTTATTTATAATCCACCAGGTAAAAATTATTTGAACATGTGGAAAAGTTAATAAATAATAGGAATAATTTAAAATAAAACCACTGAAGCCTATAAGGAATGTTGCAGAAAAATGTAAGAATATACAGGGTGTTTTTGAAGAAAAGAAATTTTGTAACTTTAAGATTCTTTTACAAGTCAGTAATTTTTAAACACCCTGTATGATACGACGGAAACTTTTTGGTACATTGTTTTCGGTTCAATAAAACACAGAGGAATACTTAATAAAAAATATACACGTTAGAGTTGACAACCTGGCCCGCTGAACTTAATTTTCGTTACGATTTGGCCCTGTCCTAAAAAAGTTTGCCGACTCCTGGTCTAAAGTAATAGATAATAGCACTATTCTGTTAGGGCATTTTTACGTTTTGATAATTTACTAACACCCTGTATATCTGATCTCGATTTTTCTTCACAACAAGCTCACTTCTTGTAAATGCAATTTTTTTCATAAAACAACAACTTTTCGTTCTAAAATCGGAAATAAAGTTTTTTTCGTCTGGTAAACTCAAATCGGGGACATACTGTATGTGTAAATATTTAAAGATTCCTCTATCCTGTGTGGGTTCTTCCATTTGTCTGCAGGAAGGATTTTTAAAATTAACGAAAACTCAAAGATTTAATACAAAAATGTATTTATTGCTTGCAATATATTACAATTATTAATTCAACGGGTCGAATTTTATAATTTTACCAGCCGTGTCCGCCCCAATGACCTCCCCAGCCACCGCCCCAATGTCCGGCTCCCCAAGCGGCAGCTGGTGCTACGACAGCGCCTCCCCAGCCGCCCAATCCCAATCCTAATCCTCCGTGTCCGACAGCGATGCCACCTGGTGCTACGGCTCCAGTGACGACTCCTCCAGGAATAGGTCCGGCCGCTACTGCTCCAGCATCCCCACCTCCGGCCACGTGACTGCCGTCGGGTCCGATAGCACCGCCTGACGCGGCAGGTCCCTTAATAACGGCGCCTGGGTTTCCAGGTCCGTGAAGGACGGCTGCTCCGCCATGCAGCCACGAGGCGTAGGTTGAAGCCAAGCAGGCAATGAAGAGAACGGCGACCTAAAACATACACCACGAGAAATGTCGGTTAATTTGTTGATGGAGCGATTATAATTTCGTTTTGAAATACCAAAGCTCTCATGTTGGATAGGTGAAGTGACTGAATTGTAACTACGATAAATGCACTCACCCCGTAGTCTTTTATATACAGGTGGAGAGTGGAGGAATTAACCTTCGTAAGGTTGTGTTTGTTATACATTGCCTTGTCGGTCTGTTCTGTTATCATTTCTAAATCCTTCGTTTGGGAAAAAATTTAACTTGTAACACTGCTTACTACAGTGACTAAATAAACAGAGGTGCAGCGACTGATTTGTTTACTACAAAAACAAAGTTCATTTATAAATGGAATAAGATAGCAAATATGTTCATTCAACAGCAAGATATGTATTGCTTCTAAATATTTGGGATAACAAGATACAAGCCAACCTATTTTCAATGTTTCTTTCTCCGTTTTCACTAGATGAAGTGTATAAAATTATATTTAAATTAAAAAATAAATACACAACAGATCCCGATGGTCTTGCTCCTTCAGTGCTTCCACACATTACTCAGCTTCCATAGCTACTTGAACTCATTCCACATTTTCAGGGGTTCTGATAGTTGTTACTCCAACCCTAGTAAGTTCAGCTGTCAACGATCCTCTCGTATTGAGGTTTTTCACCCACCTCAGTATGGTGTTTCGAATGGAAACTCGTGTGAAAAGGCGGTGTTCTAATCTGAGTTGGTACTGGGGTGCCACAAAAAACTTAAACAGCTGGCGGAACATCTAAATGTTACATTGAGATGGGCGCTAGGTCACTTTAGGATCAGAGGCAATGAAATAGTTGACACGTTAGCAAGGGGTGCCACACAGTGGTTCAGAACGCCATCGAAAATCATATTTTCAACTTCTTCGTACAAAGTTAAAATTGCAGTAATTTAATCTTGAATAGTTGCTCTATTTGATGATGTAAATAATATGCATCTTATTTACATAAGTTTTTCTATATTTGCTTTCAAAGTTCAGTAAAATTGAGACGTTTCGGCGTATAGAAATTAGGGTGTAATTAAAAAGACTGTACCACAAGCAAATGCGCTTATTTATTGATGTCATTAAAAAACCCCACTTGGTACCCGATCAGTTGAAACTCAACTTTGAGTCGAAACTTTATGCAGGTTATTCTATGCGCTATTTTCGAAATTTCTTACGTTAGAGTGGTTGTAAAAGAGTTGTGTTTTTGTTGCAATAGTTTTTTTTTTGAAAAGTTGTAACATAATGGACGCCAAGAAAATAAGTCGAATGGTATTACACGAAGTCGCTATGAAGAATGATGACAAATCGACTGAAAGTAAAAAACGAGCAATGTATCGGTTTATACTTGCTACATACGGGCTTGCCGAAGAAGATAAATCAAGTAAAAATATTTTGTATTGGCTTGAACACATGTTTTTTTCCAATATATTTTCAATATTAGTTCTTCTGGGTTTGCCACATATAAACAAAACTTTGAAAGTGAAGGTGTAAAAGATGATAGCATATTTATGACTTTTTTAGTGCCATTGAGGCTAATTAACAATGAAAAATCATATATTATGGCAAAATCCTCGACCATCTTTTGTTAAATTTTGCAGACCTTTAAGAATGCAATTGGTACGTGAAACTGAAGAAATCGCTAAAAATGAAAAATTATATACATATATCTAACCAAATCGATTTATTGGAACCTTTGTGTCTGATAAATGAACAATAAAATTTTTACTAGAATTAACTATGGTTGATGGAAAAATATGTAATGCTCTTGCTGATTCCTCTGGGATGAGATATTATATATGCCGTGCAACAATATCAAAAATGAACAATTTGGAATACATACAAAATATTCCTGAACTACCACAAACATTTCAGTTTAGCTTATCTGTCTTACATGCATACCTGCATAAGATTTTTTGAGTGCTTGTTACACATAGCCTCTAGATTCGACATAAAAATGTGGAAAGTTACATAAGCGGACAAACCCAAACTAGAAACTAGAAAACTAACTATTCAAAACTCTTTTCGCGAAAAAATGGGACTTATTGTTGATTTTCTAAACCAGGATTTGGTACAACAAATGATGTATACAATACAGCTAGACGATTTTTTGCAAATCCTAAATTGTCATCATCATCGGAATCAATGAAGATTTAATTCATAAATTTGGAGTAATTTTAAAAACAATAAATAGTGGTCTTGACATTAATCTAAATAATTTTCGAAAATATTGTTTAGATACAGCACAAAAATACGTTGAATTGTACAATTAATATTACATGCCTACTTCAGTACATAAAATTTTGTTTCATGGGGCTTCGGTCATTAATAACGCAATTTTAGCCATTGATGAATTGTCAGAAGAAGTACAGGAAGCAAAAAGCAAAGATGTGAAAAAAATTTCGTACACATTTTACGAGAAAGTCATCAAGGGAGCATACAAATGAGGACTTGTTTTGTCGATTAATATTAAGTTCTGATCCATATTTAAGTTTACAACATTTAACTGATTCTAGAAAAAGGCAATTTGATTCGAATATTTTAGAGTTAGTAAATGTCATTGGGGAAGATGATACTGCACTGGATATATCATCTGAATATTTTTCCGATTCTGATTAATTATTCACAAAATATAAAATGCAATTGTTTCTTTTCAATTTTTGTTTTGACTAAGGGTGTTGCTGTTCATGTATAAAAACATTTTACTCAAGCAAAAAGGCTTAATTTTGTATTTTGGACAAAAATTTCTACAATATAATTTGATGATGTTTTAAGGGTTGTTTTTTTATTAACGAAGTACAAACTACTAGACATGTCAAATTCAATGTATTAAGGGGTGATTTTGACAAACAAATACTTCGAATTTGCAAACTAAACTGTATAATTTGTATAAAAAATATTCTTCGTACTTGTATTAAGTGATATCAATTTTTCGCAATTAAGGGTGGTATTTTAGGGTAGGTTTTACAAATACGGGTTTTTTATGCATAATTTCAGATTCAGCATACCCAAAAACATAATCTTACTCAACTTTTAATGTAAAATTTGTTAAAACTAAAGAGTAAACGATTTCGATCGCGTTTTTCGCGTTCTGAACCACTGTGCGCCAGTGAGCTGACGTTTGTGGGTCCAGAACCGACGTGTGGTAGCTCATATGGCAGCATCGAAACGTTTGTCAGGTCCCAACTTGCTGCTAGGCACTGCTCCTTTTGGAGTGGACTCGCCGGCGCTAGACACTGCAAATTCCTATGGCTTCAACCGAATGAGGAGAGACACCGTAAGGCAGTCTTTATGAGCAGAGACAAATTGAGATTACTCACAGGAATCTTAACTGGGCACTGCGCACAAAATAAATACATGTACCGCATGGAGCTAGTGAACTCTCCCCTGTGCAGGAAGTGTGGGAGTACAGAGGAAACTTCTGCTCACCTTCTTGTCAACTGCCCGGCAATGGACGGAGAGAGACAGATGCACTTTGGGGTCCATCCAGAGTCAGTAAGTTAACTCTCAGCCAGATTGCAAACTTTTATGATAGGGTGGAATCTGAGTGAGAGGGCTAAAATGGACATGGGGACACAATAGGTCTTTCTGGCTGAGTTGCCTTCTTGGCAAAAACCAAACATGTCAAATTTTGCCCTAGTACCAGTCAATCAGTTAAAATAAAATTTCTTGGCAATACCAGCAATCAAGCGTTAGGAAAATGACATGAACGTGCAGAAGGATTGACAACAAGATTGTCGTCCGGCCTATTTGCCATAAAAACTGACCCAAGTAGCAGAACATCAGTGGTAACACTAGGATTTTTTGCCAACTTCCACTCCATGTGTTATGACATTATTAGGTTTTTTGGAGGTGTCGTTCCAATCAACTAGGATCTTTATTCTGAAAAGAAAAAGCTATAGGAAATTTTTGGAGTTTAGGATGAGGGGCTGCTGCAGAAAATCTTTGGAAATATAAATATATATAAAACAAATATTTACTTTAGTGTCTATGTCTGAGCTGCACACTAAAAAAAAAAATTATCAAATAGGCAAATCACGCCTACGAAAGAATATGTTTTTGTTATAAGCATTTTTTTCCTGTACAATCTAAAAAAACGAAATAATAACAATAATAAAATGTGTTAGAACAATATCAACTAAGATATTCGTTGGTTAAATATTAACAAGAAAACTTTAATTTATATTTAATTTGTTTAGCTCTGTTGCCTTCTCCTCATTGAATGAACTGAGATAATTAAAACAAAAAGTTTGCTACGTAAGTGGTTGACAATAACTTTAGCATGAACAATAATATACGACCTCCGCACTTTCAATAAAAGCGCGGTATGAACGATTTTTTTTTACATCGCATGATTATCGAAGCGTAACAATTAAACATTGACATATTAGCATATTGCGTGAGATTTTATCAACAAAGGTTTATACGGTCAGACACACCCTTCTTAATATGTAATCATTAAAAGCATTCTTATATACTCCACTTGCGTGTGAAGTATAAAAGAATTTAACAAATTAAATGGCTTTATTCTATAGCAGACATACAAAACTTATATGGTCTCTAAATTCACTCCTGCAGTATCCCAGATTTTGATGATAAAGTAAATATTTCGATTAATTATTTTCTATTACATAAGAAGTCATGATTATCACAATCACTAGCAACTCCTGTCATCATATAAGAGAAACAACAAAAATTATTAGTTAAATAAAACAATTGCGTGTAGGTGTTAATCGAAGAGGATGTTGCAATCGGGAAAACCACTACTCTTTTGTCTACTATGAATAATTCATCTATAGATCGATAGCTTCGCCAATAACTGTTGCTCCATTACTTATATGCTAAAAACGCCCGAGTAGGTATTGTTTTCAATTTGGCATATTTAAGTTAATTGGCTTTACGTAACTAGTATTGTATTGTCTTTCAACAAATCATTCCCATAAATATTACTAGCAAATATGCAGAGTAGAAGCATGGAATTCCAGACCCTTGGCTACTGTAAAAATATATTTTTTTAAATAATTATGGAAGTTGATCCATAGTACTGTTATTCGAAAGTATATTTGTGAATATAGGTAACTTGAACATTTCTCAATGATAAATAAAAACTTGGGCTTTGAGAAAAGAACTCTTCAAGATATATGGATTATACAGGGTGTATCAGAATAGAGGTAAATATAATAATATGTAGCAGCTGTAATCATATACAATCAAAAAGTCTTAATGCACAGGGGGTCTATCTGTAAACATTAACGAGAAAAAAATATTTTATGGGCACAGGTGGGCTAGAGCCGCACCTGTGCCCAACCTAAATGCTGTCCCGAGTATACCCCCACATACCACTATCATTCAGCCATTACCGCTGTTATTTTTGTGTGGATCGTCGCTTGGAGTACAAGCCACTTCGAACATTTTATTTAAATTCTTCCCGTCTCGAAAAAACGATCCTTTTCAGGACCATCATGATTTCATATAAAGAAAATCGAAGCTTGATGCATCGGCAAAAGCGCGGGAATGTATAGATTTCATTTTCGCGCGACATCATAGTAAAAAGGCGTGTTTGCAAATTTTCTGTATCTACATTTATTTCTGTGTAATTCGATTCAATTCATTTTGCGTTATATGATTAAATAAATCCAAAAGAAATAACTCAGATTCATGTGGTACCGTTTATTAACAACTAACTCTCGATTCGACAAAGCAAAAGAAAAATATTTACGTTTTTTGTAAGTACTTTTTGTAAGTCGCATATCCGGTGAAACTCGAACGTCTTATCAGGATATTAAAAATAATACTTTGTAGACTTACGTAGAATGCTCTTAACAAAAAAGGAATGTTTATTTTATAAAAAGAAGGAATTTAGAATGCCTCAGTTTTGCTATTTTTACAAGAGCCTTTATTTATTCAGAATGACGTTAAATGAACTTACGGCATACCATTAAGAATAATACTAAATGAGCGCAATGTATTTATGCAAAATACCACGTTTAGCGAGTGCTTAACATGACGTTTCCTTGCATCAGGTCCTGACTAAAGAATTTTTGGCTCTAAATTTTACTTTTTTTATTCTTTAATGATGAAATCCGGTTTCGGTGGGTTTGTGCTTTATATGTCGTGTAGTTAACACCCAAGCAAAATTTACTTTTTTATTTGATACACCCTGTATAAGAAAAGCGTGCTGCATTTACCAATGTAATTTTCCAACCACAAATTTGGTTAATTGTCATCATATTCAATTTTCATTTCTTTAAAGATATAGAGTTACATTATCAAATATTTTTATGTGAATACCACACTCACATTTATGTGAATGTGGTATAACTTTGTAAACATTTTTTGGTCTATAATTATCATTGTAATTGTGGTTATAATTTCTTCCAATTTATATAAAGATAATTTAATTAATTGAACTTGCAAAACTAAATCTAAAACTTTACGTGTTGCAGTTAATTAATTACTCATTGAAATAAACGCATTATTCAAATGCCAGTGACCCGAATGACTGCCCAAGGATTAAATTTGTCTCAGCAGCTGGTATTTCCCGAAACCTTTTTGCAACATACTAGGAATTCTTGTGGGCTTATGCACACCAGTTGGTATTGTTTACGGTTCGATGAGATTGAATAACATTATGGTGAATATAGCGTATCAGGAATTGCAATTTCAAGTTAATTTTTCTCGGTTTCTGAAATTAAGAGCTGAGGCTTAAAATTTTGGAATCTTGGGTATTGTTTTGTTATATTTTTAGTTTTAGATTAGAAGTTAAAAAAAAATAGAGATTATCTACTCCGGAAAAAGAAAATAGCATTGGTTTTTTTTTGTCAGAAAAATACCTTCATTCTTTCGCACATCCGGTTAAAGAAATCTATATTATTTAGTGCATTTTTATGTTTTACTAGGTATTATAAAGCTTGCTTTATAAAACCTTTACTTACCTACCTATTACCTCTTCAGAATTACTTTAATTTTTATGAAAAAGGCTAAAACATGCATTAAATGCATATAACATCAAAAGTAAAAGGTAGAGAGTTATTATGTTGACTGTGGAGAGTGTGAATCGTCTACTATTTAGCCAACGAATAAAAAGTAAACAAAATCATACAGATGTCCTACAATCTAGGGTTGATTTGGAGTATTAAAAGTTTTTTTTTCAAATAGCACGCTCTGTATATTTTTGTACCACGTGAAGTAGAATTGAATCTATATCCACTATTTATCCGATGTATAAAAAGGACGATAAAGACTGTTTAAAAAAAAATTCTTTCAGTTTTCTCTAAAATCTACGAAAGTATAATGAACAAACATTTAGGTCAATTATTTAACACATTTTAATTTGCTATTTGCCAATCAACATAGCTTTTCTCGCAATGCAATAAAAGCACCGACACAGTTCTTTTCAATTTTCTAAAAACTATTTATGAAATTCTAGACGAAGGTAACCCGGCTTGGGTATCTTCATTAATATGTCTAAAGCGTTCAATCTAGTAAATCATGACATACTCCTACATACATAAATTAAAACACTATGGGGTGAGGTTCGAATTATATCTCTCAAACTGCAAGCAGTCTATTAAAATTCATAGCCATCCGTCACGTTGCATTGATATAAACCTTGGTGTACCACAGTGTTCTGTTCAGAGTCCCACACTATTTCCGGTATATATAAACGACTTGCCGAAAGCTTTGAAAATGTAGAAAAATATTCTATTGTCTGCGGATGATGTTAGTTTAATTATTAAACCAGAAAATAATGATACAATTAATGACATGGCTTCAGCAACTACTAAATGGGTGAATTCAAATAAGTTAATAATTAATGAACAAAAAACTAAATTTGTATATTTTCATAATACAACTATGTAAGTCTATTGATGCCATTCAAATAAATGATCATGTTTTTAATTTAGATTCTTCTTCCAAAATTTTAGGAGTAATCATAAACCAAAAACTGAAAGTGGATTGATTATACTGATAATTTTTGTAGTACGTTATCAAAAATTTGTTATGCCTTGAAACAACTCAAGAAAAAATGTAACATTAGTTCTTTACTTGGAATTTTAAGTTCGTGATTGTAGCGGATGAATAATTAAAACAATACTCAAGTTGTGTTGAAGTATATAATGACGTATCGTTGTGATGTGCCACAACTTTTTCAAAAATTAATAATTGTTAAAATAATTTTTGAAAATGGATTTATATTTTTAATGAATTTTTTTTACTATAAACTTCACATTCTAGAAAAAATTAATGTAATTAGTTTTAATTAGTTAAAAATAAACACGCTTTCTAAATTACTAAAGTTTTATACGTAAGATTTTACCAATACCTTTAATATCGTGCGCAAGTGTTTCATCCTGGGGATGAAGCTTGCCATCTTGCTTTTAGCCAGCGAATATTACTATGGCTCTGGAAGATCGAAAGTTTTTAGAAAAAAAAAGTATTTGGACGGATCAGTTCAAATTTACCAGAGAGGGAATTGTTAATAAACGCAACTAACATTACTATGGGCTCCGCAAAACCCACGCTTCACCCGTGAGGTTAGCTTTGAAAATACATTTAGTTTTAATGTATTTTGCTTAATAATGAATGGGAGAACACGTTGTTTTCAAATTTATGATTAAGGTGTCATAGCGATATATTTCCTGATTTAACGACCTTGGATTTTTATTTATGGGTAACCAAAAAATCACTAGTGTATTCAATCAGAGTACAGACCAAATCAGAATTAGAGCGATGAGTAACTGATGGGTTTGATAGCATAAATCCGGAAGAAATAAAACAGGCTAAAATAATAGAAGTTTATATCAGGATTCTAAACTGTTTGCAAGCGAATGGAGGTCATGTACAACACATAATTTTATAATACCTACATAATACACACAGCATTTCATTTTTGATTGTCTTGTATTCAATAAATTTTATTTTTTATGCTATATTTTGTTTATTTATATGCTTTTACAATTAAAAATAAATAGGCAATTTTGCCTATTCCCGAAGTTTCAAATTCGAGATAATGCAAAGTCAAGAACTTTTAATAGATAGAGTTTCGTGATTCACCCTGTATAAAGTTATTTTAGAAAAAATAATTAGCCAAATCTAGGCAAGGGCTGATTTCACTAGCTTATCCGCCCATAACCATGGGTTTCCTACATTTCTGAGTCTCAAAGTTCACAAAAAAAATCTGATAATAATACACCTCTGCTTCTCAATAATGCGGATACGACTAAGGTGTATCTAAAACAACTTATAATTATTTTTCCTCGCGTGCTGTTGCCGCAATATAATCACGTAAGCACGACAGCAAGCGTGCGCCAAACATCACGCCTATACAAACGCAAATCTCCCAACTCCACCCATCAGACGTTATCGGAAGCACTTTCCCCATAGGTGCTGCCCCAAGGTTGCCATTTATTACCGATACATTTTTCCCTGAATTAATACTCCTTAATGCCGTACTATTAATATCAATAAAATCCAATTGGTCTACGTTAGGGACATATCGTGGAATGCAGACTTATGCGTCTGAATTGCATCGAGATTTCGTCCGATTGGGAACACGTTTGACCTTTACAGGGACGCCGATTTCGAAGCGGATATTCTTCTTCATCAGTCAACGGGCGATTATGCGTCTATTGTAATTGTGTACGCGTTTAGAGACTGGTGTTGGGACGAGGTCAAATCGCTAGTATAAAGTCTACGGTTAAGGTTCACGATGTATCATTTGCAAAACCAACGCTAAAAGCATCAGGCGAGATGAAAGCAATTGTAAGTATTTTTTGGCCAAATCTTTTGGGCCTACTCTCATAATTTCCTAGTTCGCAGTGATCTTCCTCTTCATCGGACTCGCGAGAGCGGGTGGTTGGGGCCATGGTGCTGCTGCCCTAGTTGGCCCACCAGCTCCAGGAGCAGTCCTACACGGACCAGCGTCCAGAACCTCCATAGTAGGCCCAGATGGTAGCCACATCGGCGCAGCGGCCGCAGCTGGTGCCGTAGCAGCCGCACCATCACCGGGAGGTGCTGTATCTGCTGCGGTGGCCCCAGGTGCCGTTCTACACGGCTGCTCCATTAATCGCTCCAGCCGTAGTTCCAGCTGCAGCAATTGCTCCAGCTATTGCTGCAGCCCCATTTGTCGCCCCCGCGGCGGCGGTAGCGCCTTCGATAGCCGCCGGTCACGGTGGCGCTGTTATACGTGGACCTTCTGGTACCGTCTTTGGAAGTGCCCAACCTGGTGGATGGGTTGGAGCTCATGGAGGGGCAGTGGCTGGTGCTGCCGCCGTGGTTGGTGCTGCAGCTGCTCACGATGGCCAATGGGTACCTGATGGTAGTGAGCATCTGTACGATGACGGTTCTTATCATGGGGATTACCACGGAGATTGGTAAATTCGTTTACCGAGCTGGAATCTAGTGAAAATCTACCACCCCGAAGATTGTGCCTATATGACTGCCGCAAAGTGTCAAATAAATCTAATCATATAGAATACGCTTTATGTATATTACATAAATAAATTATTTTTTATTTAAATAAAAGCTTAATTTATCTCAAATCCACAAAAAAATGCCCATTTTATGACAAATTTATATGCAGGTGTTCCCGAATGGTCTGCACAAGAAGGAAAAAAAATATTGGAAACTTAACGCAAAATGGCATTCTTTGTAAAACAAATTGCTTGTCCCAAAATCACCAATTCTACAAAATTTCTTTACAAAAATACGCAAAATTTAAGCAAAAAAGACTCTAAGTTTCATGTTTTTGGTTAAATCAAATTACACTAACACACATTGTAACACGTTTTTTGTCCTTGAGTAGTAAGTGTTATTTCCAATTTATTTATGCTTCAAAACAATAGAAAAATACTTTTATTCCTGTCTAATTTTGCTTTTGTGACTAGGACAACGAAAATTTGAAATATACCCACATATGTATATTGTATGTCAACTTAAGTATGAGACAAATGGGAAAAATTTTTATTGTTGAATTTATAAAAAAAAAATTATATAAAATAAAAGTTGGTGCTTCTTTAAAAACATATTTTATATTCAAACTTAGTTAAAAATGCGTGGTTTGCTAAAATTAAAAAAGAAAAAATAATTGTCTTGAGAATAAACACAGACTATTTTTAAATATACAAAAAGGCTCCATTAGCAAAAAGTTTTTCTTCATATCAATAAAAATAAAGGGTGATTTATTCTCAAGTCATTCTTTTTTTTTTTCTTAATTAGTAGCAAATTACAAATGTTAATTTTTAAACCCAAATATATTCTAAAGAAGCCTTTTATTTTATATATAATTTTTTTATAGATTCAATAATTTTTTTTTGCCCCCATTAGTCTCATATTTAAGTGGACACAGTGTATATCTCCAATATTTTCTCCTTACGGGTAAACTTTTTAGGAAAATCATCGCAGTCGAGAATCTTCTTAATTTGAGGTCCTACGAAGACACCGGCTTTGACCTTCGCCTCAGATAGCTTAGGAAATAATTTTTCAAGGTGTTTCATGGCTGCTGACTCCGTACCTAGAGCTTTCGCAAATTGTTTTATAAGTCCCAACTTTATGTGCAGTGGTGGCATCAGCACCTTTAGAGGGTCTACCAGTGGCTCTCATTTGATATTGTTTTTCCCAGTGGCCAGTCGCGCTTGTTGTAGTGTGCATTGGTGTCCCTGCTGTCCCAAAGACAAAGATAACATGGGAATTTGGTGAAACCACCTTGCAGATCCATGAGGAATGACACCATTTTGAAGTCGCCGATGACCTCTCACCCATACTTGTCATACTTCGAAACTTTCAGCAAGGTCTTGATTTTAAAGTAATCCTCTTTGAGGTGCACTGAATGACCCAGGAGAAGAGATGGAAAGTTATTACCATTATGCAGCAGTACTGCTCTGAGGCTTCTTAAATAGCTGTCAATAAAGAGACGCTACTCATTTGGAATATAGGCGATTCCAATTGCCTCAAATAGCCCAGTCACATCGTGGCAAAAGCAGAGCCCATCTAGATAGGTGAGAAAGCTAGGAAAAGTTTGGTGACGCTTTCTCTGATCTACGACTCGCACAGTTTCATCCAGCAAGTTCCACTGCTTCAGCCTAGAGGTCAAAATCTCAGCATTGGACTTGGAGAGTCCAAGATCTCTAACGAAGTCGTTCTACATTGATCATGTCATCTGATTCTACAATATTTTCTTCACACTCCGAATCGCTGTTGTTGATTGAAAACGCCTGATCTGTCTTAGGAGGAGTAGGTAATGGAAGCTGAGGGCTGTCTAATACTGGGGCCATGGATGAAGGAAAATCCGGATACATTACAGCAGGTGCATTTTTGGCAGTACGGCGTTTGGAAGGGTCCACAATGCAAAAGTAGCAGTTGCTTGAGTGGTTAGTGAATTCCCGCCATATGCTTGGAATTGCAAATCTCATGGATCTCTTTTCTCCCCTATACCATCCTCTTGTCTTAATAAACTGACCACAAACATAGCAAAACGCGTCTGCTTCATGTTTTCTTGAAGCCATCATCTAATTAGAAAATAGGTATAGTGAAATGAGAAGTACATTTACACACCGTTTTGAGCGCTGAAATCGTGGGACGAGTGTACACGTTTTGAATGGACGGACGTTGGAACATTGGATCTGTCAAAATTTAAAATAGCGCCTGAACAATATAGCAATAAATTATCAAAGCAGGTTGAGTGGTTGAGACATCTTCGTTGTGATATTTTTGTTTTGTTTTCCAAAGAAAACAAATCCAAAGCCGAAAATGCAGATACTTGTCACTTTGACAGACATATTTACTGTCATTCCTATCGTAAATGAGTTCACTTCCGTCACTGATGTCTTTAGTTCCCGTATTCTACGTCGAACGACATAATACGTGTTACAATAAATATAAATTGTAATAATAAAATTGTTACATAGTGTTACCTTATCTTCCATGATAACCTAATAAGGAAATCAAGTTAGGTGTTATTTGTCAATGTCATTACGTATTTGTGAATCTTTACTGAGGCTTAATAATAATGCTAACCTTAGAACAAAGAGTTTACCTCGTTCAGTGTTATGGAACTGGTGAGGCTTCTTATAACTTTGCAATTAAAAAATTTCCTAATGTTCACGTGTGCGTTAATGATTTGGTAGAAAAACATTGAAAAAACAGGTAGCATACATGACATCAAGAAAAGAAAAAGGATACCCGATGAAAAAGATGCTGGAACAATACTGTCTCTAGATTCTGTGGAAACAAATCCAAAATTATCCTTACACTGAGAAAAAAGATTATTTCCCGGAAAGAAATATATTTCTGTGATGACTTCAGAAGATCCCCAGAAGAAATAATCTAGGGGCTTTAAGTCTGGGGATCGAGCAGGTCATGCGTGTGGTCTACCTCGACCAATCCAGCTATCTGCGTATATTACTGTTAATTAAAATTAGTTAAAATTACGAGTAACCAAGCTGAAATGTGGTAGTGCACCATCGTGCATAAACCACATTGCAATTCTTGTCGCGTATGGTACGTCCTCCAGAAACTCAGGCAGCGTTGCTTCCAAAAAGTTGCGGTACACCATGTCAGTAAGTCTTCCTGGTAGAAATATCGGTCCAATTAGATAGTCACCCACAATTCCAACCTAAACATTCAACGAGAAGTGATGTTGAAAACGATCTTCAAATACATCCTGCGGATTTTAATCTGCCCACACATGGTTATCACGAAAATTCCCTATTGCATTTCTTGAGAAACTGGCTTCATCGGTGAAAAGAATGATGCGAACTAATATTTGCAATATCCATTGACATAATGCAATACGTGGAGGAAAATCAGCAGGTAATAGTGCCTGAACGCGTTGAATGTGGTATGGATACAACAAATTGTCCTTAAGAATTTTCCAAACTGTCCAATGACTTACATTCAAAGTATTTTCAATTTTTCGCGTAGAACTATCAGGATCTTCCTCTATCATCTCCAGCACATTCTGTTCCAATTGTACCGTTCTTGCAGTCATTGATATTCCTGGCCCTCCACTTCGTTTTATTGAGCCTGTTTCACGAAAACGTCGATGAATGTTTTCGAAGATTTTTCGGTTGGGGACATTACGGGTAAGAAATCGTTTAATGTACAATCGTCTAGCTTCTAATGAGCTGCCATCAGCAAGTCCATATATGAAATGCATGTCACTCATTTCGGCGTTCGTATACATCATGATAGAGGATTTCACTAACTATTAAAGACACATCAAACAGCAAACGTCACTCAATCTAAACAAATGCGACCGATGAGACGTATTCAAATGAAATCCACTACTAGATAAAACAGCCGTTTCATGTGATCGAGATCGAAAAAATAACAACGCATTCTAAACAATTTTTTGTACTTTGATAACCTAATTGGCGTACGCCATGCTTTTATTTACATTAATAACTTCAACGAATATCGAATATGGTTGTCGCAAATTTTGTTCGCCCTGTATCTTCGAAACAAAGGGGTTTTTCAAAAATCATCATAGGGCAAAATATTCTTAGAATAAACAAAGGAATAACCCTTTGAGTTTTTGACGCATGTTTAGCTAACACCTTGTATATTATAAGCCCTTCAATTGGAACAACACTTGTAGTATACCATATAATAAATCCTAAATTAGTAATTCAATTAATTCTAATAGCTACCAGGATATGTCTAATCTTCCATAGATCGTGAATAAAATTGAATGAATATATTATTAGATATGCATAGGTTTATTTATAAAAAAAAATGTTTCAGAGCATACGTTGTACATAGTGATTTTCCATATATAGGAGAGTTTACAGGAAAAAACAAATCAAGTTATTCATTATCCTTGCTAATACGCCAACTAAACGCAACAAATAGATCAACGGAGAGAAATGAAAGTAAAAACGCTAAACGTATGACAAACACATGGGTGTGTGCCTCAACATAAGTGTAGATAAGCGTCATTAATTTTGAATAATTGCATGCAATATCGGAAAAACTGACCTTATAGATTTAGATATTAAAAGATATATTGCTGTTTATGATATGCATAAATCTTGTGACGAGAAAAAAACATGCTTTTTTGCGGTAACCTCTAGAAAATTTTCCAAATTTCCGGAAATTAAAATTAATTCGTTTAAATGCATTTGGTGCAAATATTCCAATTTCCCAAACCAAATTAGAGTTGGCAATGCTGCAAATACCGATTAACAATATCAGGAAGGATGCTAATTAAGATGCAATGAGATGTCAACAGGAGTGCTCGAGGTCGTTTCTTCGCTATATAATACACATTTCTTGCAAGAAAAATATCATTTGTGCAGTGATAAAATATCAGGATACAACATGAAAGCTTTTGTAAGTATACCTAACATCTTTCCCCTATGATTTAAGCGTAATTTCTTTCTTCAATTTCAGGTTATATTTGCCTTCCTTTTGGGCATTGTTATGGTCCATGGAAGTGGGGTGGCTGTAGTACCAGCAACGGCCCACGCAGCAGTCCATGCTGGAGTAGTACCTGGATCAATTGTTGTCGGAGGAGCAGGACCATGGGGCTGGGGTGGTTTGTCAGGAGCCTGGGGCCCTTGGGGCGGTCATTGGGGAGGACATTGGGGTGGGTGGCTTGGTGCTGGACACGACGGCCAATGGTTGCCTGATCACAGTGAATTGTTGTACGATGATGGTTCTTATAGGCCCGAACATCATTGGTCCCACTGGTAAAAATATTCTAAGCGACGAGAACCGGCGTGAAAATCTTATGAAGCATGTTTTTTATTGTACATTAACGAAAAATATACATAAATTATATTTTTGTAAAGTTGTTGAGTTTCATTTTAAATTTATATGCAATAATTCAAATAGAAAGTGTGTGAAAGTGAAGACTGGGTCATTGTTTACATCTCTCTTTTTGATTTTAGGAAAAAATCTTTTATACAAAAGGAAGAGATCAAGTGTAGGGTCCGTTATTTTAAATTTCTTTGCACAAAATTGCTCAAAAATCTAAAGTACAATGCGCCAAATTCGACACATTTTCAATACAAACCATTGCTGATGAAAACGATTCCGATCACATCAATCCGATGAGAACCATGCAATCTGAAAATTTGGAAAAAAAGTGTAGAGGCTTAAAAAGACCATTGGTATAAAACAAGCCAAGCACAAAGGCAGCATATTTTTCTGAGCTGATAATAAGTGAATTGCAAAATTAAGTAAATTGAGCGTTAAAGCCTCCATCTCCATTAAATATGCATTCATCCTCTAAAAAAATAGGTCTCAGAAAACCATCATTATCACGAATTTTACTTAAAATTGTGTTGTACAGAAAATCAGTTGGAGAAGATTATTTGTTTCCATGAAGAGGTTGAATAAAAATAGCAATGTGATTACATGTGCAAAATGTTTTCATTTAAAACTAGATAAATGCCTAAATTGTGGCTAGGGATATTCATTGCAACCACTAACTGTCTAGTGCTAATTGACGGATAAAAAAATGTCGATGGCTTGATATAAACGAGCCAATTTCCCGAAGGCGTTGGTCCAACCTTCGAAAAATTTTGCTGTGGGGTGGCTTCGGCTTGAGCAGCAAGCAAGATATTTTTGGGTCACTTTGCCTCTATTTTCATTACATGCACCATATCTATGTATGGATAAAAGGTGATAGATCTAATGTATCCCCTATTCTTGCTGTTTTACAGCTGACCTAATGCTATTCCTTTTAGAAACTGCAAGATATGAGAAGTCCCCAAGTTATGCAAAGCTTCCTCTTCAATCTTACGTGCTCCTAAGTGCAACGTTTTTGAGTTGTACAGTGTTACGTAATATCCTGTTCCCCAGAAAATCTACCTTCAGATTCCTTGGCTCATCTTAGCATGTTCGTTCAGTTCATAATGGCCTGAAAACATTTATATGTAAATATTGTTCTTACTCAGGTTGATGCATTTTGTAAATCTCTTCTGGTTATAAGTTCCCAGAGGAATTTTAGGTTGCCTTATTCTCCCAATAATTGGATTTTCTCTGGTCAATTTCATTTTTTTTTTTCAGTATTGTATTATTGCTTATACCGCAAAAGGGTTCAGTCTGTAAGAATGATATTCCAGTCCTTTTTTTACAAGATTATCCGTTATTTCGTTTCCTTCCACTCCTGTGTGATTCGGAACCCACAGGAGAGTTACTTTGTTCCTTTTGCCTAGCTTTTTTAATTTTCCTTGGCGCTCCCAGACCATCTTGGAGCTGATTTTGTATGAAGTCAGCGCTTTGATGGCTGCTTGACTGTCAGACACAATGATAATCTCCTGCTTTGGGTAATTCCTGATAATAATGAAATGGACACATCTTTCAATAGGTGCTTAGGCATATCCCCAGTCTTTTGAAATACTTGTTTCTAGGCCTATATATTTCCATTTCAGTTCCCTTTGCCGTTTTTTGAGCAATTTCAAGATGATGTTTTGTTCCCACTCACACTTGTTGCTAAATCTCATGGTAAATTCTTCCAGGATGCTGAATTTTTTTGATATGTCATCCCAAAGAATGTCCGGGTTTTGCTCATCGTCAAGAAACAAGAGTTCTCTCTCTTCTGAGCGTGCTTCCTTTCGCCAGGGGCTCCGTCACAATGTAGAGACAATCCCATGCTTTCATTTCTTGGCCAATTTCTCATCTACCTACTAAACACTAGAGGTTTACGTCATGAGTAATTCTTTTTTTGTGCAAGCCTAGCATTTGAATCGTTTTAATACCGTTTCTATTTTTTTTGCTATTAATTTAGTTTATATGTACTTTTCCCAGTTGAGAATTTATTATTCCTAATTTACATGCTCCTATATTATTTGAATATTCACTTAACTTAATTTACACAAATTATATTTATAGATGCAGTCATTGCACATTACACTACATACCATTGCATACAGAAAAAAAATATGTCAATACAAGACGAACACCTGCGGCATTTCAAACTTAAACCAAGCATAATGTATTGTATCCAAATTAAGGTTACATAATCGTAACGCAAGTTTAGTTACACTGACCTAGGACAGAATAAAACTTATCCGACTACCTGTGGACGAAAATGTTAACGACCGAACATGACATATATTAAACAGGATTACAGATGATACGTGCTTTTAAATACCGGTAAGGCATCATCTTTTAAACAAACTGGTCGGCAGTCAAAACAAACATAACCTTGCACTTATAAATATAAGTGTGGGAAGCAGTCGTTTGTGTCGTTTTTCCGGTTGTGTATTTTGAACACAGACGGTTAAGATTATCAGCAGGATTAACATTGCAAGACCGGTATTACCTAAAATTATGAATGAACTTCTTTGATACTTACTTGAACAATTGCATTATGCAGTGATATAATCAGTGCTTTTATGCGTATGCGTGGTGTTATGGTAATTTTATAACTACCACTAGGGCCTTTAAAAAGCACTTAATCGAAGGTGTTTTACAAAACTAGTTTTTTTTTTTATTATACTATTGCAATTTTTTAATCATCTTATTTTTAACCTTATAAATACTGAAGAAAATCTATGTTATGTATAACTTTTTCATTAAAAGTTGGCATCCCAATACATTGGAATGTCAAAGCTGTCAAATCAAATTTTGAGCGCCAAATTTAAAAAATCAAAACTCAGTTCCTTTTATTATTTTAAGAAATTTTACCAGTTTGCTTTATATACGTTTCTTGTCTAACAGTGGGATCATGACTAGGCAGAAACACACACAAGGTTGCTCTAAATATTTCCCGTTGAATAATAATAATAACATTCCGTTTATATACTTACCATACATACTTGGGTCATTTTTTTATGTATCAAAACGACATTGATTTTTTTCTTTTATCATGTCAGTCGCAGAACGGTGTTATAATTATTTTATAAATATATAACATAGGCTATGTAAAATATAGATTAAGCTGTTATATAATAAACAGACTAGTAATTTGTTTTACCGTTTTTCCATTATGCTATGTGTAATAGGGACAAATGTTTTTATGCTTCTCGCCTGTAAAAGTTAACAGCGAACTTGTAGGTACTGGGGGGTTGCCTACACTTGTTGGGTTCAAAATGGGAGAAACACGAGGTCATAATTTATGTATAAAATAACTATTAGCGAAACGAATAAGCACACTTGGTCGATTTACCCAAATCAAGGAACAATGAACGCATTGGTGAGTAGTTTTTTGTCTTTCTTAATCTTTAATTTAAATATTCATTTATCTCTATTTTTAATTTTATTTCTTTAACTTTATTCTTTTCTTTTTCTTGTGGGAGCCGTCTAACCTAAGGTCTTTGGAAACAATGCAGCCTCTTGGCTTTCTGTATTTGGTCCGCCATTTCTTTCACCCATTAAATTACATCAGCTATTCTAATATTCTAGTACCCTGCACGAATCTATACAAGTCCCTGGCTAGTTGATCAAAGTTCATTTTTGGCTTGCCAAAAAAAGCCTGTTTTTTGCGTCCAGAGCTTCGCATTCACAAAGATTGGTTAGCGTTCTTTGTCATCTCACATAGTCTGCAGTTGGTATCTCCAGCGTTTGTCCCAATTATCTGTAGGTGTACTTTCAGTATGTAATGCCATGTTACGATGATTCCTACTAAGCTGTAGTAGTTCTTCAGTCTTCTTCTTTGATGGTCTCTTAGCAAAGGTCTTTCCATAAATCTGTCTGGTTGTTTTAAACCAGTGTTTTTTGTGTTTTTCTTTTACCCAACTTCTTACCGCCTCTCGTGCTGTGTTTTTGGAAATTCTAAAACAGGTTCTGGGTCCATATATGAAAACTTCCTAACTCATCGGCTTTTTCGATTGCTGAATGCATGGGCACCCACAGCAAAGTGACTTTATTGCAGTCTGTCTGGATATTCAATTCTCGAATACATTTCCAAACCAATTTTGATTGTATTTTGGGGTTCACTAAATCTACTTTAGAAGATTCTTTCCTACCTCACTTTTTAAAAGCTTTTGTCTTTAAGCTAATCTACAAATGATAAGAAAACCAACAGGTAAGAAAAAACTCAGCTAATATCCTGTAAACTTTGATTGAGTTCTTTCTTACCTGTTGGTTTTCTTATCATTAAATATCGCTCAATTTGGACATAACCATGTGTAATCTACAAATCTTAAATATTTTTTTCAATAAATTGTATTTATATCCAAATAACGTTGTATGTCATGTAATCTCAGCTTCATCCATCTTAAATTGTTACTTCGTGCTATTTCGATGCTACAATTTATCTCAACCTTTAACGAAATATTTTTCGATGTAAAAAAATAAACAATGTTTTCCCCTTTCCAGAGCTTAGCGGTCTTCTGTGTTGTCCTGGTGGCGGCCAGCGCCGGTTGGCATGGGGGCGTAGCCATCGTGGCTCCCACTGCCCACGGTGGAGCTCTTGGAGGAGCCGCCCATGGCGCAGCTGTCCTCGCAGGACCAGCTGGTTCCGTCGTGACCCATGGCAATGGAGCGTGGGGCGGTCATGGTGGCTGGGGAGGTTGGGGTGGTGCCTGGGGTGGTGCCTGGAATGGTGGATGGGGAGGAGCCGGTGCTTGGGCTGGCTCTGGACATGAAGGCCAATACGTACCAGACGGTACTGAACACCTCTACGATGATGGTTCTTACAGGCCAGAACATCATTTCGCTGGTCACGGCCTCCATGGTGGTCACGGCCACTGGTGAATATAGAAACCAAAAGATACCTGTCTCAGCGATACGTGATATAAATATATGGTGTAACATACTGATTAGTTTTACGCAAAATAAATTATTTTTCTATGAAACGTTGAGTTTGATTTGATCAAAACCGATTTATTGGGTTATGGTTAACCAGGAGAGAGCAAATGTTTATTTGATACAATTTGAAACATATGCAAAAACTTGAAGGCAATTAAGAAGATCAAATTTGATTTTATAGATTGACATTAGTATAGATTCTTAAAATAGTGTTTAATTTGTTTAAACACAATCATAATAGTATATTACACGTCTAGTTTAGTAAGATATAGTATCCACATGATTCGATTATCCTCCGCCTGTACTACGACCACCAGGATCTCTATTATCTTAAACTTCATCCAACAAGTCCAGACCTTTAAGATAGCTCAGTATTTTACTGAATGAAATTATATTTATATCTTCTAGGGAAGTATTAACTTTCCCAAAGTTTGCATACCTGATTCTTGTAGTTGGAGGGTAGTTGCTGAAAATATACTCAACTCTCTCCTCTCCTTTTAAACACGCTCGGCATTCAGTCTTCTCAGAGAACCTAATTGTGTATCAGTGTTTTCTGAATATAGTGACCTGTGTAAAGATAGAGATACTTTTACGATCAAACTCAAGTAGTTTTTTTGGTCCTAATATTGCTAGGTGAAATACGTTCCTTCGCATGCACTGAACCAGAATAGTTTTTCCATTATTGGAGCAGTATCTGATTTGCCCAGAATTGATTTGCTGTTTAGTAGATGTTATGCTATGACAGGTTCTGGTCCCTAAAATTGCTCCGCAGCACCCTAGCATGAGTGTGTGCCTATATCATTTCCTAGAATGAGTGAGTGCCCAGGTAGCCCAGTAAATCAGGGATAGATTATTAGCCACCCCAACGTGTTTAGAGTAAGTTCACAGCAGCAAATTCGTTTCGAGTTGCATCTATGTGCCTTTAGTGCTTTCATCATCACTGTCACCAATTTTTTTTATTGATTTGTGTGTTTTTATCCAAAATCTCTCCAGCACTCATCTCAATGGCATAGATCTCAGTCTAAAAGATTATTGTGCGTTGTCCAACGTTGTAATATCTTCTGACTCTTGAACTGGGAGAAACTATTCCTGTACCCACACTGTGCGCAAACCAGTAGGAGTCTGCATGCGTCAGGGTTTTTTCGTTGCATCTTCATTTGTCTTTATTTGGAAAGGATGTAGGACAATATGCATTGATCATTGATAAATATTTGTAAATAATTTGTATTAAGTTAAGAACGATTTCTTTAACTATATTTCTTCAGCTTCTAATACTTCTAAATTACATCATCTGCTTTTTATACAGAATAATTTTGAAGTGGAAGTCAAAATATGACAGGGTGTTTGAGCACGGTAAACCAAACAAAAAAGTCTTAATAAATTATTTTATTATTATCACTGTTACTGAAACAAGGTCAATTTGCAAGTTATAATTATCTTACAGTTACGACATTGAGATTCAAATATATTTGGAATAGCCTTCACTAGCACAGATGTGAGTAATTTTCAACAATGTAACAGCGAGATAAGTATTGAATTTACCTTTTTTTCAGTATGAAACAGTAGAAATCACAAAAAAACACTTATTAAGACATTTTTACTTTTTTGTCATGCTCTAAAATGCTACCAAATTTTGTCCCTTATTTAAAAACCATCCGACACATTTAACATTACCATAAAAAAAAATCTGAAAGAAGAGTTAACCAAGTAATTGCCTTTCTATAATTTAGTGAATATGTGAATATGAAATAAATTTTCAGTTTCGCGCATTGATTATTTAATTTATAATCAATCTGTCAGGCATGGCAATTTTTTCTTGCACTTCTTTCAAAGCTACCTTCTAATAAAACCCTTCATATATCTGATTTGTTTGATGAACTGTTACTCAGGATTGTGCAAAATTTATTTGAAATAATATTAATAATTATCCAGAAATAACAGATAACACGATTATTTATCATTTTAAGCTTGGATCTTTAAGGATCTCGACTATTGCCGGATGTCGCGGGTTCGAATATCGTTGCGGTCAACTGTGGTGAACTTGATTTTTTCGTTGTTATAATGATGATTAGAGATAGAGGGAGGGGTGTCTGACAAGAATTCAATTATCAAGTCCCTTTTATTACTTTTTTAGTGATTAAATGAGTTTTTTCTTAACAAAACTGGAGATATTTTGAAAACACCGAGGATAAAAGGAATGCAATTGTTTAAATGATGATTTTTTTTGCAACATGAACGATGAAGGCATAATATAAACCCTTGAATGTACGTAAGATACGAATTTTGAAAGTACACAACAAACTTACTTACTAATTTGTTCCAATAAAGATAATCTCCAATCAAAACTTAATACTGACTAAATAATAATAAATAAATTTAATCATTTGAATAAATTTTCTTAAAAAAAAAGAATTTTAAGAAAATAAACATCATGCATTTCAAACAAACAAATTTCGAGGTTAAATTTAAATAACAAATTACCCATTATATTTTTTAAATTATTTTACCGTCAAATTTTTGTAGTTAAAATATGTAAGTATGTAGGTAAGATACATACCTACATAGTCTGGTGCAATATATCAAGAAATTGCACTCGCATAATACCCACATAAAACAAGGATATATCATACTAAGGCAGCATGTGATTAAAAAAATAGAAATAGCTTGGGTGTTATTAAAATGTATATGTGTAATGTATATATGACGTTGGAGAAAAACAAGCTAATTTTAATAATATTTAATCTCTTATTTGGATATAGAAGAATTTCTTCAATTACATTTAATATAAAAACACTTGTTATCAATTAGATAAATTAACGATGTTAATAAATCATATTACAGTTATTTTTGGGTAAATTTCTTACACAGATTATTGTGTTTCAGACTTTTCTTCTTTATTTCATGTTTTATAGTTAAAAGAAGACGACTTACACATGAATTGCTTCAAATCTTCACTAATCTTTTCATTCATAAACGAATCTATAAAAAACAACACACACTGGGGTTGCAATAGAAGGAGATTGCAAGGTCAAAAAGTAGTATAAAACACCTGCGGACCTTTTAGAGTTTATCATTCATTGACTTGTTATCACGAAACAATGAAAGCCTTCGTAAGTTTATTTTAAATCTTCTCCACACATTTGTGTTACGTCATAACACGAAACAATGACAAAATTTTTACGAAAATAATATTAATTAAAAATTATAAGTGTTCCCAAAAAAATGGACTTTTCAACATATATTAACGAAACCCTTTATCATTGTTTTTTGCTTCATATCGTGATATACTAGGTAAAGTCCATACATCATCGCTCTTTAAACATTTCATTTCAGGCGTTCGTAATCTTCTGCTGCGCTTGCATCGTTGCTGCCACTGCTAGTGGGGTGGCAATAGTTCCCGCAACCGCGCATGGGGGTGTTATAGCCGGCCATGGTGGTGCCGCTGTCATTGCTGGACATGCTGGAATTGTTGGACCATTTGGTCTGGGAGGAGCTGGACTTCTAGGACCAGCTGGTTTAGGACTCTTGGGACATGGTTTGGTCGGCAGTGGAATCGAAGGACAATACGTGCCAAGTGGAAACGAATTCTTGTATGACGATGGATCGTATAGACCCGAACATCATTTCGCTGGTGATCATGGTCTTTATGGCTTGCATGGCATTTTACATTGATCAATAACAAATATAAAATTGTCTATAATGGTTCGTCTCGATGTTCTGTTTAAGTTTAAGTTTGTCTGCAAAATATAATATTTATTAAAGCCTTTAATATATTGTGTCTTTGTTTTTAAAGCGATAATACGTTCGCAACAAAATTGACAGGATTCTTCCCATTGCGTCATTTCACCCTCTTATCTAATAATTTCTTAAACCAGCTTCTTCGTGCATACCCAAATAGTAAGATAAATAGAAAACATTCCATGAAGAAGTAATGAGATAAGAATCTTTTGAAGTATAGTTAAAGAGAAGAATTTCAAAACAGAGGAACCTTTCATTAAACTGGGGTCACCACTGGATAATATAGAATGAAAAATGCATTAATAAAATACCCAAAATCAATTTTTATTTATCTGAATGTGCTATTATGGCCCCTCATCACCTTTTAATCAATATAACACCATGTGAGAAGTGTCACGGCCTTAATTTCTGTAGAATTTATGACAAAAAGTTTATTATTAATTACCGTTCCATAAGATTTCGAAAGATAAAAACAATATTTTTGAAGAGCACAATATGGACACATGTGTTACCTCGTCAAACGGATGGAGAAAGCTTTTAAATAATGCGAATGATAAACCAAAAGCAACAAAAGAATCGCGCATTTACAATAATCGAGTATTGTGATTGGCAATAAGGTTTACATTGGATGGACGAAAGAATGTGCTATCGGCATTAGATCTAGAAGAACACATGGCAAATTATCAATACATACATTATAGCACTAGAATAATATATTGAATCGGAAATATGCGCCCCTCCACTTTCAGTATTGATATATGTATTGAGGGTACAAGAATTTTAGCCTTTCACATTTATCGTTAGTTTTGGTATTTTAGCAGAACAAAGTAGACGTTACAAAAGCGCTTATAATATATTCCTTTGGAGATAACTAATTTGGGTAAAATAAATGCCTGGCCATCTATGATTAATATTTTGCAAAATTACTTGCCACTGCCATCAAGCAAAGTCTGGATCAAAACTGTACTTAAAATTTCGTCAATTGTCCTTGTTAGCTTTTGCACTAAAAATTACATTATACATATACACAGGCATACACCTGGTGCTTAAAAGAACTCCAAAAAAGTATTTGAATTAAAACGTCTCTTGGGCAATCTGCTCACACTCTTCCACTATTCTACGCCTAACATCACGAATACTTTGAGGTTGAGCTTTATACACTACTGTCTTTGGATGCCTCCATAAAAAAGTCAAGGGCGGTAAGTCTGGTGATCTCGCTGGCCATTCTATAGCACCCCTTCTTCCGATCCATTTGTCAGGAAACCTCTGATTAAGCGAAGTTCTTACAGGCAGAATATATTGTAGAGAGGCTCCATCCTGTTGAAGAAATAGGGTTTCTTCCTCTGGGAACAAATTTCCATTTTGATCAGTTTGGTTTTCTAAAGATTCAGTTATAGGGAGATCTATCACATTTTGCAACAGATTTAAATACATTCTACCAGTAAAATTGTCTTCCATGAATATCGGACCAATAATTATGTATCCAAGAATTCCGGCCCATGCATTAATTTTCTGAGGAAATTGTGTGTGCCCTTCGCGAAAAGATTGTGGATTGGTATTGTCTTAATATCTACAAGTTGTGTTTATTAACCCATGTAAAAACAAGCTTGTCTCATTACGAAGGCAAATTATTATTATTTATTATTATTATTATTTATTATTATTATTATTTATTATTATTATTATTTTTGCTCTTTCAGTCATTACTTCACAGTCTTCTGTCATAATCATCCAATATTTTGTAAGGAAAGAATTTATTTCGTTGTAAGATTTTATCCTCTGGATTTTTGGTATCGATGACCAACATTTTTATCTGAATGCACATTGGTGGCACTATAAGGTGAGGATATTTTTTCCTACTGTATTTAGTTTTCTTTTTATACGCTTTTAAAATTAAAAAAATGTTTTTCACCGCCTACTATTAATTATATACTAATTAAAAATTACATTTTCTGAAAATCGAGAATTGTAAAAGAAGCGTTAGACATAGGTATAAGAACACCTGTAGCTTTTCGATAGAGGACTCAATTCTACATCACGTGGTGTAAAAATATACAGGGCGTTCCATTGGAAAAAAATACTTTTAGTACTAAGAAGTTACCCCAAATCAACCCTAGGTTTTGGATCACCCTGTATAATTTTGTTTACTTTTTATTTCCTGTTTAAATAGTAGAGGACTCATATCCTCCGCAGTCAACATAAAACCTCTCTATCTTTTACTGTATAGCCGTTATACACATTTACAGCATCATATTTTTTTAAGCCTTTTTTCACAAAAACCAAAATAACTCGGAAACGGTAACCGATAGGTAAGTAGATGTTTTATAAAATTTGATTTAAAATGCGTAGTAGAACCTAAAACTCCACTAAAAAATATAAGTTTGTATTTAAAATATCAAAGTTGGCCATGTCTTTCGATGTAACCGGAAGAGCGACATGGATGCAATTATTTTTTCTAAAGAGATTCATAGCCAACTATGCTTAACCCGAAAGTTTCAAAATCGAGATATCATTATAAAGTCAAAAAATTTTAATGAACGGGTTCCGTGAAACACCCTGTATATAAAGAGGCCAAAACTTTTATATCTGTTCTTTGATGTTCCTTTGAAAAATTAAAATTGTTTCTGTACCGCAAGACTCCTTTTTTTTGTAAAATTTTGTAAAATTACACTTTAAAAAACCTTTCATCAGACTACGGTCTTTGTTTTTGAGTTAAATACATTTGTATTTACTAAATTATACTACATTTATTAACATAAAATATAATTACAGCTACATATACGCGTACTTAATAGTAGATATGATCAAATTCACTTACAAAAAATACCTTTTCCTGCTACAGTTCTTCATGGTCAACTATACTCCTTAAAATAATAAAAACATTCCATAGTATAAATTTGACAACGATCTAAGGTCAAATATTAGTATAAAAACCCAACCCATTTGAGTATCAGTATCATTTACAAATTGATCCAAACCAAACCACACCAAAATGAAAACTTTCGTAAGTAGATTTTATTATATCTTCATACTCATTTATTACTTTTAATTAGTAAACTCTTCATTACTTATTTATATAACGATATTACAGGCCTTTGCCGTCTTTTGTATTGCCGTAAGTGCCGCAGCTGCTAGCTGGCACGGTGGAGTCGCTGTAGTCGCCCCATCCGCCCATGGTGGCGCTGTTGCTGGACACAATGGCGCGGCAGTGATTGCCGGTCCATCCGGAACCATCTCCACCCATGGACATGCTGGTTGGAACGGTTTGGGTTGGCCGGTCACGGCTTGTTGAATGGAGTTTGGAATGTTGCCGGTCATGGTGCTTGGAATGGTGGTCATGGTGTTTGGAATGGTGTTCATGGTGGTTGGGCCGGTTCTGGTCACGAAGGCCAATGGATCCCTGACGGTACTGAACACCTTTACGATGACGGTTCTTACAGAGCCGAACACCATCACGGTTGGTAAAAATAGTTTGTTTGAATTATGTGACAATGTGCTGTGCTATATTGGATTTGTGTACAAAAACATGTATTTAATAATATGTATTGATGTAAAGTTAGTAAAATAAAAGAATAATTTTGATAATCCGGTGTTTTTTTTTTGCAACATCAATCTTAATTAAAGGCAATCTTTATTCTAAATATCTTATTTCAAGTGGAACATACAGGGTGATTTTCAATATATGCGACAAACTTTAAGAGCTGATCTCTGAGGTTATTTTGATCATAAAGTTCATATGAGTATATGTCCAAAACGGTTGGTTTAAAGTTATTGAAATGTTTAATAATAAATTATGAACTATCAACTAACACGATATAATATCACAGTTTGGTTTCTTCCAAAAACTATTGTGTTGAGAAGGGGAATTGTTTATTTGTTCATTTCCAATATTTTCAATAGTTGTCAGAGTATTCATTCAAGTTTATTGCCAGTTTTTCTGTTCTTCTGAAATTAGATACAACGAATGACTGAGATGATGTGATATGCATTTCGTTATTACTAAAGGAAATTGAGAGGAACATCCTACTACAAGCACTAGAAAAAAATTGCGTTTGTTAAACATTAGTCAGGCCACAGTTTGGAGAATATTGAAAGATCAACTGTTGTATCCATATCACATTCAACGGGTGCAGGCACTTTTGCCGGCAGATTTTCCGCAAAGAGTGGCTTTTTGTCAATGGATGTAACACAAAATCGCACAAAATCATTTGTCTCAAATATTCTTCGCCGACAAGGCTACTTTCTCTAGAAACGCGATTATTAATTTTCATAATAATCACATATGGGCCGAAGGAAATCCGCACGAACTAGTGAATGCCCGTCATCAACATCAATTCTCTGTCAATGTGTGGGCCGGAATTGTTGGAGATCACTTGATAGGTCCACATTTTACCGATGCGATTAAATGGCGAGGTATAACTGCAATTTTCTTGAAGAGGAGCTACCACTACTGCTGGAAGAAGTTCCGTTGCAATTAAGATTGCAAATATATTTTATGCATGACGGTGCTCCAGCGCATTTTAGTTTAGTTGCTCTCGAGTTTTTAGACAATACGTATCCAGATCGGTGGATAGGAAGGGGAGGTCCACAACCGTGGCCCCCTCGGTCTCCAGACTTAATTCTTTGGACTTTTTTTCTCTGGGGTCACCTTAAATCATTAGTTTATATGACTCCCATTGAAAATGTCGATGAACTGAGAAATCGTATTATCACAGCTTTTCAAACAACTCGAAATACCCCTGGTATTTTAGAACGGACTCGCCAGTCAATACGACGGAGGATAGAAGCTGTGATTGCAGTTGGGGCGGTCATTTTCAACAGTTAGTATAAGTTAATTTTGTTTTACTATATATTGTGTTAATGCTAATAAAAAATTAATTATGTTAACTTACTATTAAACATTGTACAACTTTAGAACTAAACGATTTTTTGGACATATGTTCTTATGAACTTTTATGATTCAAAATAACCCCAGGAATCAGCGCTTAAAGTTTGTCGCATATATTGAGAATCACCCTGTATATTACAAAAAAAAAGTTGTTATTCGAATATTATAATGGTGGAAAATATGTCATTACTGGCTGAAACGTGTTTTTTGGATGCAAGGTGAGGTCAGTTCAACATTTAAGTATCCACATTGAGATGTATTTTTGAGCACCCTGTATGTGATTGAGTGATTATTGCTATAACACCTTGTACCTATGTTTTTGTACTTATATCAACATTAATAGAACCACTAAATATCTGATACCTCATAAACTATTTAATTTTATTTGATTGAAAGAGTGCAAATGTCAAACATTCAAAAAAATTACAAATATCTAAAAAAAAAAACGGTTGAGTTTAGGGATAGGGAATCCTTATATAAGCTCGTTGCAAATAATTCGGTAAATTCATTAGACCAATGAAAATTGCACCATTCCACATCAAATAAGAAAATCGATACCAACACCCCGTATACTAAGAGTGCTATTAAGTTGAAAATATTTTCCTAAAATAGATAACAGTAGACCATGGCTACACTGCAAGTTTCAAAATCAAATTCCTAGTAGAAGTTCAAAAAATCTAATGACTCAGTTCGGTGGGACACCTGTATATTGACATATACAAACAAAACACCTGCTATATTCGATATGATATACATATCAATAATACCAAGCGTTTATAATTAAATATTGCAGAACAATGGTACATCAATTTCAAACATATTTAACACATTTCAATTTCAAACATTTTTAACATATTTCAATTTCAAATATATTTAACCTGATTACTGTATTGTACTATTACTCTACTAATTTTTGAAGCCAAACAGAAAATAACTTTTTTTTACGTAGAAAATCCCAATTTATCGCATTGCTGTTGCCTATAACCGCCACCATATTCGTAATAAACACACAAATACGGAATAAACCAGGTGTTTCCAGCATGACGGATTAACTCCATTTGAAATTAAAATGCGGCGACCAGCATGCTTGGACGGATGACCTTAACTTTCGAATAGTTTTCTGTGTCAATATATGTAGTATTTTTATAGACGCAGATCAATGATCTACCGACTCAGAAATAGCTGTCGGCAACTAGGAAGTTGCCTATTAGTACACTTGCCGCATATTTCGTACTGTTATTGTATTGTTGTTAATGACATTGACCATTTAAGTTTAGTACAGAATTCTGAGGTAATTCTGATTTCACGAAACTATTTAAAGTATGCCATTTTGATTTATTACTAATAATTAATAGTTATTTCTTATTCGTTTGGCTAAAATTATTTTGTATTACTAATATAATAACAGCAAAAACTAAAATTTATCAACAATAATTAATTTACACTTAAATAGTGACTACCGCCCTGGTACTATTTTCTACTAAACTAATTGTTCTACATTTCTATTTATTTCTCGGACCTAGTTTGTTATTTATGTTCCTGTTCACCTCACTTAACTGACCTGCCTCTGTGCTTTTCCAAGAGATAAAGCAACGTGCTAGAAATTTAAAAAGATTCATTTATTTAATCCACATTAGTTGCAGTTACGTAATAAGACAATGTCTTTGTAATACATTGCCCATTTAATGACCCAGATATGTTGCATATGCAAGTCTACGTTGTAGTTAGAGGAAAACTCTTAAAATTTAATGTACTATGGACATGGGGTGCCACAGGACTCCATATTAGATCCTCTCTCTTTTTTAAATATTCATTAATAATATACCTTCCCGTGTTCATAAGTACGTAGAATTTTATTATTCAAAAGGACTTTTAACAAAGGATTTGGAACATCATAAACACAAAATCACAACACAAACAAAACGGTCATTATTTGATTTTACACAAAGTTCAGTAACTTTAAGCCCTTACTGTGTAGAATACAGGTATTCCAAGAAAGTGGTTCATTAAAAGTTTATAATGTTCCATTATTTACTTATATTTGAGATTTTGCACCATTATCGGTTCGATTGGAACTATAAATCTAAAATATTTTAACCAAAATATCACTTCCGGTTGACCGGAAATGGATGTCAACTTTGTTATTTTAAATAGAATGATCTAATTTTTTGTTCATTTTTGGATTCTACGACCATAAATACGTCAGTTTTCATTAGCTATTTCTATAGCTACATGTTGCCGTTTTTGAGTTATTTAAGTTTTTCTTTTTTTAGTAATAATCATTGTTATCATTGAGAAATTAATATCTCGGTTAATACTGCAAGTAGAGACTCCAAATTTGCTATGTTATGAATGTATATATAACCCTAACAAACGGTACACACATTTTACATTCTAGCATACAGGGTGTTCAAAACTGAGGAACAAAGTGACATATTTTCAAATGCAGAAAGCTCAGTTTTTTTTTAAATAGAACACCCTGTATTTTAATTTGAAATTAGGAAGTAAATATCATCCCCTATTACTTTATATCAGCATTCCCTATACCTATCTTTAATAGATTTTGAGATATGAACGACTTTTTGTTAAACAGACTAAGTAGCCCTATCCTTTGGTGTTGTAGCTGGCTCTGAATGGGATTAATGTCAAATTCATTGACTAACCATAAGTGTTTATGTATATCATCGTAATTACACTTTTGTACAACCCAATATTAATAGAAACGACTATTCGAACAGAGACATTCTTGTATGATTATTCAAAGAATAATACATGAATTTGACATTTTGTAATATAAGTAAATAATAGAACATCATAAACTTTTAATGAACCACTTACGTGGAATACCTGTATAATAGTATTCCATTATAGAAGCATTAATAGTTATCACCTTCAAAATATTTAGAATTCTTTAGTAACAAAGATTTGAAGAAAAGCAAATTATATTTATAATAAAATAATCAAAAATATTTAAATATATAATATACTTGCTTTACCACTAAATGATTGTGTATTGTAAGCCACTATATGACTATATGAATAGAAAAGACCATTCTTGTGATAGGCGTCGCCTCCAAATAACTGTAAATGTCAAGTATGAGTGAACAAAGGAAATGTACTGCAATTGCAGTCACATAGAGCAAAGATTAATAGCGTGCAATTAAAATAGACTTTAGCATAAATTATATTAGCAAAATGATATCAGAGCCGTATTCCAGTAAAATTGGGGGCAGATATTTTTAATTTCTGTATAGAAAGCATTAGAGATGGACATTTTATTCGGATAGCATCAATTTAGATATCTAGATGATTATTTGAATGGTCAAATTAAATATAACACATATTTAAAAATAATTTATGGTTAGATAACTTCAGTTACTTGAACCTATATTTATATCGAAGTGGAAAATTTTAATTTTAATACGAAATAACAACCCTGGCCCTATATATATGTTTATTTATAGTTACATTTTGATTTTTTTAATGATAGAAATATCTATTTTTATTTACAAAGTGATTATCGTCTACTCACAAACATAAACTGTGGTCTATAGACAAGGAGAGAATATAATTTCTTTGTTTCCTACGGATAGATAATCAGCACATCATCAGTATACAAGAAATTGGACTATAAAGGATTAATTGTCGGAGTAATTTTTTTTTTTGAATGTACTTATAATAATTTTCCAAATAAATGAATTTAAGGGTAATGCAGAACGCATCAATAAACTTCATACACTGTATAAACTTTATTTATGGGTACTGTAAAATGTAGTTTAAAATTCATATGTATAAAGATAATTCAAATGTTTAAGAAAGTTTTTCTTTTGATATTGTGTACACTGACAGATTAATAAATAGTTTTTTTTTTTCATCAATTAGAAAACCACATTTAAAAAAAATTAAAAGAAGATATTAATTAATTATTCAATCAGACAAATTTGTGTATAGCATGGTTGTTTAAGTACATTCAAATAGAATTTTGAAGTTGGAGGTGACGAATTAAACATAGTTTTTGAATTTAATGAATTTTGTTTATTAAAGTATTCTTGTTTTGAAATTGTCATATTTTCTAAGTTATTAAATTTAAGACCTTTCTCTCCAAAATGTAAAATTTCGAAATTAATTTTAATATATGAAGAGAAACTTTTGAAAAGTGTCTGCACTTGATGGTAGTAAACAACGAATATGTTTTTTTTCAATATAATATTAATCTAGAAACATTTTCAAAAACCAAATTAACTTTATATATAGCTTCTTATCCATGAATTTATTAAAATAAATTTTTATACATACGTCTTTAAGGCACACTCTTAATGTTTAAATTGCTTTGTTTATAATACAGCCCACGTCATAATGCAATAAATAGCACCTTTTTTCCTGCTCAGCAATCACAAAATATAATAAAAATTGCTGGAAAATCCTACACATAACTAGTTTTTTTTCAATACAATTAATTGAAATTGCAATTTAAGCAATTATAAAATAAGGGAGCAAAGTTTCCTATAATTAAATAATGATTAAAAAAACATCTAAGGCCATCACATCTATATATAAATGAATTGATATTCAAAAATATGTTTAGAGTTTAAAGGATCGTTCACACTAGCTTGCGAAAATGAAATCAGCAGTAAGTTGTGTATTTTACTTAAATATTTTGTGAATAATGTACCTATTTCAGGCTATAATATTTATTAGTTTTGGGTTATTCGTTGCAATATGTTGCGTGCCTGTGCCATCACCTAGAGTAAGTAATACAAAAGTGACATTTATATATTATATTTCGGAATCTAACAATAAATTTTAAAAAAATAGTTTCATAAGATACGTTTTGAAACAGGAAATCTAGATTTCTTATGAAACGTTATATTTTATTTGTAATTAATCTTTTAATTTGATGTATTTGTTAATATATATGACGGTTGGTAATAACTATAAATCTTAATCTTTGATTTGATTAAGTAATTAATGAAATGGATGTGCCCTTTATTGACAATTAATTTGAAAATCAAAGAAAGTTTGCAACTGTTTAATATAAATATTGTTGACAGTCCGTGAATTGAAACATAACCTCAAATTTTTGATATGTCTGTTACCCTGAAGCCCATTATGACCAATCTAAACTATCTACAAAAAGTGCATGAAATAATACAACCAATTTTATAAGACTGTTAACACTGTTAAGGGAACCTTTTTTTTTAAATTACATCCTCCATTGTAGGCCGATCCAAATGTGGTAGCAGGTGCTTACGTTGATCCAGTTCATATGTGTCTACAAGAGTTTACACTGCTCCAGCATATTATTCCACGTATTGGAGTACCTACCCTTATAGCAGTTATGCATATCTCCATTTAGGATGATCACTTTAGAAATCTGTGATATTTTACGCACATATTATAATCTTTAATAAATAATAATAGATTCAATGCTTTTTTTAAATGATGTTATGTAAATATTTTATATAAATGTTATAATAACTGTGCGAATCGCACCTTTCAATACTGTACCTTATCTTAGAACACATGCAATAAAAAAATGAGTTTACTTTATACATATATAGATATTATACATATGTACTGTCCATAAATGTCAAGTTATCACATTGACCGCTACGGTTATTAAATGAGACTTTCACTTATAATATAATGCACGATTTTTTTTCTTCTCATTTTATTTGCTTAGAAATTATGTGCGTGGTCATTCTACCATTTCCTACTCGTATGTATATATAAGCATAGAGCTGTTGTAAATCACCTCATTTAGACTCGAATTTAGCGAGAGAATGTATCTATAGCTCAAGGCTTTTAGTTTTAATCCATGTTAGATTGAGATACATATAAAAAGTGCAGAAATTTATGAAAGTCGTAGAAAAAATGTTTTTTCTTCATAATTTGTAATGTAGGTACCTAATTTAAGACACTCTCTTAATTAATTTAGGATTTTATCACATAGATTTCTTTTAGAAACCTATTTTTTGCTGACTAAACAAATAAACGCCTTATAACTGCTATAAAAAGTTCGTTTAGCGACGATTTTCATTATATATGATGGTTGTTTTCAGACTTTTTATGGGATTCTATAAGATTATAACACTACCCTAGTAGCAAAATTTAAATTTCCCGCAATTATTTTCAGTAACTTCAACATTGAAACAGAAATCACCAATGATTTTGTATTAAATTACTAGTTATTTTGATGTCTTTCTGTTTAAGTTGCGTACAAATTTGTACACAATTTTTAAATTGTAGAACTTTAATAAGCTGTTATATATATCAAAATATTTACAAACTGAAAACAAATACAGTATTTTTTATTTTGTCAGATTTAAACTTTTTAAACTCACATTTAGAATGTTATACAAAAAAATGCTTGCAAAAAAAAATTAAACAGAAAGGATTTATATTAAAAAATGTTTGATTAGCAAACACATTAGTTATAAACCTTTTAATAAAAGCTGATAAACATACATACACGCATGCGCATCAGTATGTAGAAGTAAGTAGAGGTTCGCAAAATTCTTTGTTCTTTTGCAGTCCGTTTTCAATGACCTTCAATCCTAGCTGCCATCTTGTAAAGCTGTTGCCAGGAATTTTCAAATGTGTAGAATAATTTATATTTTAAAGGAAGTAAGAAAATAAATTAGAAAAATGCACATTTATGCGTTTTTATATTTGTGATTTTACTGCAAATACAATAAAATCACAGTGTTTTACAATAATTGAGTTCATGTTCTTTCGTTCTTGTGAACCGAAATCTCTATTTATATATTTTAGAGTGTAAAATATTCTTCCAGGAATAAATATGTTGTGGTTCTTTTTCAAATAAATTAATAAAAATGCAACGACTTCGGTGGAAGTTTTTTGTTGTTGACTTTCAAATTTCTGACACGAACGCACACCAACTTATATTATAATTAGGGTTTAAGAGTTATGATTATATCGTTCTGGGTAATACAAACACTGTTCCTTTTTATCCGACTAATTCATTTCATGGTTTGTCAATAATAATGCCCGGAGCTGCACAAGTGGATAAAGTTTCAGACGTAGATTAAATAAATATCGAGTTGTCTATAATGTGAATAAATGTGAAATGTGAGGATTAAAATTTATAGGGAAACATAAAGTTTGTTTGCGTCGCATGAACTATTTGCACTATTATGCATTTAAGAACTTTTGTGTGCAAAAGTGCATAATAGTGCAAATAGTTCATGCGACGCGAACAAACTTATAGCCTAAAACGAGGTACCACTAAATGTAGATACAAAGAGTGGCGATCTCTCGCGGAGAATGTCAAAACTACAATCTTTGACAGTTAACAACTAATGTTTAGCGTCAGGCCGTCATTGCTTTACATATTGAGTGTCGGCAAGATTGTACTCTTCTTGTGAGTGGATATTGTAACTGTTAGAAGCTGCTTCCATCGAAGTAAGTAATATATGCAATCAATTATTACCAAAATTAGTCGCATCATATTATAGTCAGTTTAATCTTCAACAAATTTTGTTTATCTTTATGTGGTTTGGTTCAGTGTAAATTTGTAGATTATTTTATTGCTAAACTGGGCAAAATGGGGTGGGGCAAAGTGGGATAGGGCAATACGGGATAGGGCAAAACAGGATTTGCTGCAATCCCCCATTGCCATGATAAATAGCACCCTTTGTTTTGTTAAAGGATGGTAGGGAAATATAAAAGGAAGACAGATCGCCAGAGCTGGCCTATTGAAAGCATAGAGAAGGCGGTACATGCAATTATTAGTGGTTCTATGGGATATAGACGTAGTACAGATCAGTTTCACGTTCCTTAAACTACTTTAGAACGTTACGTAGGTAAGAAGCGCGCCGATCCAGATTATGCAGTAGTAAAATCTTTGGGCAGATTTGCTAGTGTTTTTCAACGAAATTCTGGAAGAAGAACTAGTCGATTATTTACACAAAATGGAAGCCCAGCCTTTTGGTTTGACAATCAAGGAGCTTCGTAGATTGGCTTTTCAGTTAGCTGACCGTAACGACATTCCTCACCTATTCAAAGATGAAACTGCTGGGCTTGATTGGGTGCGAGGTTTTCTGAAGAAAACCTTAAGAAAACCTGAAGCAACTTTGGCAGCCCGTGCGATGATGGGCTTTAATAAAGTTGCCGTTCAGCAGTTTTATGACCTTTTGCCCAAAGTACTTGATACTCATCACGTAACTGCTGACAGAATTTATAATTGTGACGAGACAGGGAAGTGCTGGAATTTATGTTCCACCAATGTTAATCTTTCCCGGAAAGCGTATGAAGCAAGAATTTGGGGGAGGTCCCAACCGCTGCATTTTCAGTAGTGTATGAGACAGGCTGGATGACCAAAGAGCTTTTCCTCCAGTGGTCCATAAAATTATTTCCTTCACAGGGGCAACGAAGGATAAACCTGTCTTACTGCTACTTGATGATCACACAACTCACATTAAAAATTTAGCTTTGATGGAGATGGCTCGTTACAACGGAGTCATTATATCGTGTTTCCCACCCCACTGTTCACACAAACTGCAGCCTTTGATGCAAGTTTTATTAAGCCCTTGAGCAAGTATTAGGAAGATGATCTCCGCAAATGGTTGGGAAATAACCCGGGAAAGGTTGTGACAGTGACGAGGTTGTAGAAGAAGATGAATGATTATTATAAACTATTTTATAATTCTGACCTGAAGATGTCCCTTAGTGGATGAAACCGGTAGTCGTCAATAAAGAATTTGTGAGAAATTGGACCATTTACTTTCGTTTACTTAAATAATAAATAAATAAAAAAAACAATTATAAAGCCAGATGTATTCTAGAGTTAGGTAATTCAATACAAAGTACAACGTTAGAACAGTAAAATTTTCGATTTGGGAATATCCAATGAACATGGCTATAAATAATTCTTCCACCAATTTATGCACACTCTGTGTGTGTTGATGTTTAGAAATTTAACAGAAAGAATATTGGTTTACATCACAAACAGAGCGAGTATTTTTCACGTCATTATGTATTTTGTGTGTTTCATATTCTGCAATTAGGTATTATAATTATTACTACGAAGAAAAATAATTTTAACAAGAACTAAATGAACCTTCCCCAGTGACCAACTATATTTATTTCATATTTTATAAATATTTAAAAAATATTAAATCTTTCTTGAATATTAGTTATATTAATATAATATGCATAAAATATATTGTAGAAAATATATTAGGAAAACATTTAAAAAATATATATGTTATGTAGCATTAATAATATTTTATTGCAAATGTTTTCTCAATATATTTTTCATATAAAAAAAAAGATTGAATTTTTGCTTTTGTACATTTGGTGCGTAGGACGAATAATATAAAATGAGTAAAATATGCATACATATTAAGTAGGTATGTACCTATTTAAAATGATAGTTTAAAGATTAAATTAGATAATATATATCTAATATGATTTAATTAGTATCTAAGTTGAGCGCTGTAACTTTCTATTAATATACCTGCGTTTTGTATTATATTATTTGTAATATTTGTAAGTTGCGAACGTCAACACAACATCTCAATTCATTACGGTGCCGGTGTTATATGATTTAGTATTGTTTATGCATCTATGGATTAGGTACATAGAGTTGCATACGCACACGTGCGTATCATCAACGTTTTCATTCGTTTGCCCGTTACATGTTATAGTTTATAATAGTATACGATTAGGGCAGATTAGGGTTAACTGTATAATTAATTGTTGCGGGGTGTGTTTTAGTTTTTGTGGTGACTACGAGGTAAGCAAAACTTTGAACATGTCATGGCATTTATAAGATAATTGGAATGCTCAATATCGCTATGTACAGAAATCGTTTAATAATATAATTGTAGGAATTGTATGCATCATATATGTACTGCATCCACCAGATAAATTGCTAGTTGATTTGCTTAAGAGATTCATCTCGGTAGATAAGCGTCATAACCTCAAATAGAGGTTAGAATACGTTGTGTTGTTTTATTGTTTGTACGTAGAATGTTTTCAAATATTATGAAATAAAGTAAAAATAAGTAACGTAAGTATTAGAATGTAGCTACCACTCCAATTATTGTAAATGCTCCAAATGTATTAGTAGGTGTTCATAATGTTGTACGATGTTTTATTCATGGTATGATCTAATACAATTGGCATTGTTTTAGAGGCCACAAGGAAACGCCATGAGGGCGCCACTACCAAAGATATGAAAAAAGCCATAGGGTTGTACCTGGCACCAGCCAAGGCTAGACTTAAAAATGAGTATTTTTCATTTTTATTGGCTTATTCAAATAAAATGATAATAACTACGTTTGTTTTTTATTTAGAACACTTCAATTAAAAAATAGTGATTAATTTGATATACTTTCAGTATGCCTTAAAAGATGCCAGAATTATTGATTATTAACTTGTATGGGTGTGTGAAAAAACAAGTTCTTGCCTTTTAGACAACTCTATGTTTGTTTCAACTTTTCGTTATCGACGTTATACATTCTAAATAACCAAGAACAATTTTAGTTCATTTTGACAAATTAAATTGATTGCATAAAAGATCTCAAAAAATATAGCGCTTACATTAATTTTAAAATATGGAATAAATATTTTAATTGAATATTTTATCTATATTTAGAAAAAAATATGAAAAATATATTCAAAAACCTCTCACGAAAAATATTTATAAAATATATTTTTAAAAATATCTATGTAATATTTCTGGCTGTTAGGGTTTGTTCCTATTTTTCTTTTATACCACACGAAGTATATAAAACACATAATGGAGCTATATGCAATGCAAATATACGCAATCAATGCTATAAATAAAACAAAATTAAGTCATTACTGTACGTAAAAGTATCAGGTAAACATTCAATTCTTTCCAATTAAAATAATTGCAATTTTCCTGCCCTCTTATATGGATAATTCAAGTCCAGTTGGCAATAGTATGCTTAAGAAGAAAATATATACGTTATACGTACGACTCACAGTGTCTACCATAACCTGAAAGATCTATAAGAGCAATAAAAATTGGAAATAACTAGAATTAGGAATGGAAAAATGCAAAACAGCGCAGGAGTCATTAGCCAGACACCTGACTGATCATAATTTACTCTTACTTCTCGAAAGTAAAAGTAGAATCGGCACATAAGAGCCTTGTTATTCAAACCCGGTCTCCACGACGATTTTGTGAAAGTAGTAGATGAGTCGAGTTAAGAACTGGACCAGTCTATAATACGCACCTGAAAATATTGATTCCGTAATATGTGAAGTTTGCTGCTGCATTTAGTTTATTTTAGATACATCCATTACAAATTGAAGTATTCTTATTTATCGATAAAAGAAAGTAATATAGAAAAATGTCAGTACAAAAAGCAAGAATAGATAGCATTATTAATTCTCTTCTTAACAATTAATTAATTGCATTATGTGCATAGCCAACTGCGGTGTAACTTTCATATCAGCGATCTTTGCACACCAAACATTAAAAGAAAATAAGTAAATAAAACAACTCACTAATAGTATAAACTGCTTTATAAACTATTTAAGAATCGTGTAAAAACGGATTATTTCCCTCCCCTCCAGGAAATATTTTTTATACCATGAAAAGCGCGCTTTAGATTTCCGCTATCTGCCCACTCAGAATTCAAATAATTATCATCATCATCTGTTCTAGTTTTTTCAACTCCTCCTGCTTCCTGTAAGCGTGTAACATCATCTCTTTCCTCTGATCCTCCGACATTATGGGCTCCCTACCTGGTGGACCGTCTCCACGTTTAGAAATCTTCATAATCACCTGCAAAAAAAAATTTACCAATGTACCCCAGTGACCAACTATATTTATTTCATATTTTATAAATATTTAAAAAATATTAAATCTTTCTTGAATATTAGTTATATTAATATAATATGCATAAAATATATTATAGAAAATATATTAGAAAAACATTTAAAAATATATATGTTATGTAGCATTAATAATATTTTATTGCAAATGTTTTCTCAATATATTTTTCATAACTGTGCAAGAATATTTTGCTTTGTATTTCTGTAAATATTTATTTCATATAAAAAAAGACAGATTGAATTTTTGCTTTTGTACATTTGGTGCGTAGGACGAATAATATAAAATGGGTAAAATATGCATACATATTAAGTACCTATTTAAAATGATAGTTTAAAGATTGAATTAGATAATATATATCTAATATGATTTACTTAGTATCTAAGTTGTGCGCTGTAACTTTTCTATTAATATATCTGCGTTTTGTATTATATTATTTGTAATATTTGTAAGTTGCGAACGTCAACACAACACCTCTATTCATTACGGTGCCGGTGTTATATGAGTTAGTATTGTTTATGCGTCTATGGATTAGGTACATAGAATGCATACGCGCACGTGCGTATCATCAACGTTTTCATTCGTTTGTCCGTTACATGTTATAGTTTATAATAGTGTACGATTAGGGCAGATTAGGGTTAACTGTGTAATTAATTGTTGCGGGGTGTGTTTTAGTTTTTGTGGTGACTACGAGGTAAGCAAAACTTTGAACATGTCATGGCATTTATAAGATAATTGCAATGCTCAATATCGCTATGTACAGAAATCGTTTAATAATATAATTGTAGGAATTTTATGCATCATATATGTACTGCATCCACCAGATAAATTGCTAGTTGATTTATTAAGAGATTCATCTCGGTAGATAAGTGTCATAACCTCAAATAGAGGTTAGAATACGTTGTGTTGTTTTATTATTTGTACGTAGAATGTTTTCAAATATTATGAAATAAAGTAAAAATAAGTATCGTAAGTATTAAAATGTAGCTACCATTCCAATTATTATAAATGCTCCAAATGTATTAGTAGGTGTTGATAATGTTGTACAATGTTCTATTCATTTTTATTGGCTTATTCAAATAAAATGATAATAAATACGTTTGTTTTTTATTTAGAACACTTCAATTAAAAAATAGTGATTAATTTGATAAACCTTCAGTATGCCTTAAAAGATGCCAGAATTATTGATTATTAATTTGTATGGTGAGTGTGAAAAAAACAAGTTCTTGCCTTTTAGACAACTCTATGTATGTTTCAACTTTTCGTTATCGACGTTATACATTCTAAATAACCAAGAACAATTTTAGTTCATTTTGACAAATTAAATAGATTGCATAAAAAATCTCAATTTTCATATAAATATTTTACAAATATTTTAGAAAAAAAATATAGCGCTTACATTAATTTTAAAATATGGAATAAATATTTTAATTGAATATTTTATTTATATTTTTAAAAATATCTATGTAATATTTCTGGCTGTTAGGGTATGCTCAGAGATGCGCACGCATGAAATATACAAAAACTTCTTTCTCTTTCCTTACCTTGCAATTCTCAATTTTCCCAACATAATCCTTCACGGTCTTCCCATCCCTATACATCTCCTTCCCACAGAACCACAGCTGCGCAGACGCTGGATCAATCACCTCCAAAGAGGCTTGCGTACCGCTCAGATCTTCGATATTTTCAAACTCCATCCGTATAACGTCATGCGGTGGTAACTTCATGGGGTACACGATCGTGACAGCGCCTTTCAGCATGTCGATCGCCTCTTGAATTATCTTCTTCGTCAAGCACTTCTCCTGCGGTACCAACTTCTTCGTAATCATGTCCTTCGCTTGCTTAACAGTGTTGTTCAATAAGTCTTGCATCTCTTTACGCGGTTGCTTGCCATTCCTTCGTCCTATGGGGTCTTTGACTTGGGTGAATCCGCCGCTAGGAATGCATTTCTCACCGAAATGATCGACTAACTTCAATTCTTCTACCTGTTCCTCGGTCAGACCTAAAATTTCTGGTGGGTATAACGTCCCATACTTGGCTAGCTCTTCTATTTCGCCACAAATCCTGTCAATTTTCAATCGGCCATTATATATAGCTGTTATATTAACCACCAGATCTTCTACTGAAGTGTTGAGGGTCGTCTCGTAGAGGAATTGGCTTTGATCTTTGTTTTTGACGTGAATGATAACCATTTTTTTATATTATTATTTGGATGATGTAATATTTGACAGTAAATCGTAGAATAAGGTTGTTTTTGCTTGGCAGGCTTTTCAGAGATTTCATAAACAGGTTTCTAAGGTAACAATCGAAATATGTTTAATCAATACAAGTTAGATTCGCTGTAGATACAATATACCTAATATTCGAGTTCAATTATTCAAATTATTTTTTTGCGTGTTTCGTAATAGAAAAAATGTATATGACATTTTCAAAATTAGAATTGGAACAGTAACCTGAGTGATAGTTTGCTTTTTAATTGCATCTCATTTAAATAAATATCTTATATAATTGTTTTTTTTTCTGGACAGATACTGTTTTCTCTTAAAAGTTATATAATTGGTATTACGATTAAAATAAACATTTATTTGCTACAAATATTTTGTCATATTAGATAATCTTCGTCACAGTGGAAATTTAAAAAATTTTAGGTTAGATGACGTTATGTGCAAACAAGGTATTTAGAAAAGTCGCTTAAAATTAAATTTTTATGTCATGCATAAAAATTCTTAAGAAAGTATTTTAGATTAAAATTTAGAAATTTCAATTAATAATTAACATAAATTACAAATCACCATTGCATTCTCTATAAGTATTCCACCTAAAATGGTTTCCCACTATTGATATGTCATAAATAAATAAATAAATAAATAAATGTCATATCGATTATAGTACTTGCATTATTTATATCACAACCCGTTTGATAACTTTACTAATTCTGCTAGTCAAATTATTCAAATTTACATTGAAATGAATGGGTGCATTCAGCAAAAGCAAACGCTTGCCAACTGTTCCCAGTGCTTCTGCTGGACGCGTATACTACCTAGCATTACGTCACTGATACATTCACAATTGTTCGGAGCAAACGGCCATATTTTATAGCGAACTTTAGTTGTGCTACTTACGCTACGCTACATGATACCTGCACTTCTAGGAGCGGTGGTGAGGATATAGCGGTAAGTAGCGGTAGCGGAGCAGAGTCTTCTGCTGAATGCGCCCAATGTTAGATGTTAGAGCAGTAAGCAGCGACATCTGCAGGATGTTTGAATTACTTGACAAGCGTTAGCGGATCTTTTGACTCAAATGAAATTCAGATTTTACATTTAACAACGTTTCAACATTTTAATGTCTTTTTCAAGTGATTTGCAAAGTCTACAAGATTAAAGAAGCGTTAGATGCATTATAATTATAACTATAATAAAAGCTTACATAAGTTATTAAACTAACTAACTAAATATTCACTTATATAAGACGATAACAGATTTACATTTATGAACAAACAATATAAAATACAGACTGTAAGGTATTGAAAAGTATGTCAGCAATAAAGGTAAAGTAAAGTAATGAGAATTGATATTTTTGTTAAATTAAATATATGCCTGTATACAACACAAGATAAAAGTTGTGATAGTTTTAAAATAAATATGAGTAAATTTTTGATAAATTACCTGTGTCTGTTAACTTAAATGAACTTGAAAAAATGTTGAAACGTTTTGTTTTAAAATCTGCCTTTCATTTCGAAACAAAGAGGTTTTTCAAAAATCATCATAGGACAAAATATTCTTAGAATAAGCCAAGGAATAACCCCTTGAATTTTTGCCGCATGTTTACCTAACACCCGGTATACTATGCTTTTCTTACATGTTGTTACCAATGGAAGTGTTAAGATTTATAATAAAAAAGCTATTAATTCTTATATTAATTACATTAAATGATGATTACTTTCAAGTTATTGTAACGTAGGTTAAAATTTTGTTGATTTTTTTATGCCTGGATCATTTTGTCATATTCATAATACTAGTACCCAAAAGCAGTAAAAGTGACACATCAATGACTGTCAGCTGTCATTAAAGTTTGAGGCAGCTTTGAGGTTTGTTGTTGTTATTGGCAAAAAAAAAGTATCTCTTCTTATACCTGAAGACCTGAAACTCATTACTCCTATCGATGTGCCAACCGATAAAAGCTAAAATTTTAGCATTAAAACTGTAAAGTTTCCAGACGCTAGACACTACTTTTCGTACTATTTGATAGTAAAAAATTGCCAATGTCACTTTTTCAAGGCTAACTGGATAATATAAAAATCTTCCCTCACATTATACGCTTTGAGTTTCCCACACAGAAACATGCTTTCGAAATATTTAATAGTGAGTATCTACTATTAAAATACCAACTTCCATTGATAGCGAAATAAGTTTACAGGATACAGAAAAAACCTGGGCAACCTACTATTTGTATTTGAATGCGTGTAGGAGTATTTTAGGAGAAAGTAAACTTACAATTTGCAGTACTGGCTTGTATGTAATATACAGAGATAAATACATATTATGCAAAACGTATCATGGAAATACTAGGTAACAAAAAGAAACTAAAATATGTTATTTTGAGATTTCCGACATGTTTGTCATTCTATTGTATTAGGAAAGTAGTTAAGATCGTGATTTATTTTTAAAAAAATGCAACGAATAGCACAATTATAAACAACCTACTTGCTTACTTACTATAGAAAAGAAGAAAAAATAATAAGAAAAACAACACAATGCTGATTTTAATAGTAAATATACCTACCTATAATACTAATATCATATCGAATAGATATGTATCATACAAAAGCATTTCCTTTAATGGCAAATAATAACTAGGTTGTAGTTCTAAATTACTGCATTTTACATTTTTAATTTTAAGTTAATATGATTAAAGATTGTATCTTTAACTATTGCTTGTCAAAAGCAGTATTATTTAATTTGCGTTCTACGAAATTGCAACTTCCTGCTTATTTCAAATAGCACGCTTTGATTTGAAGAATTAATAAAATCAGAACACCATTTCCCTACTTTCATTCTCTGATGTTTATATACACTGTCATTAACTAAAAAAGTCATTTCTTTGTAAAACATAAATTGAATTGTTATTTCTTAGGTGATTTAATATATACTTTCACATAATTCATTCTCTTAAGATAGGTAATCGTAATATCGATTACTGCAAATTCATGCTAGAATTTTGTGTCTTAAGAAGTTTACATATGTTTGTGGTAGTGAATTTAAAGCCAATAATAATTCCACATTGGCTTAGACTTACCTTAGAATACAATGGTTACTTTTCTTCAATTTCATCTATTATTTTTAACAATAATTTCCATAATAATTAAGTACCTTGTATCCGTTGTAACTTTCCCTGCAATTTCATGCTAACTTCCTGATTGCGCGAAAGCACGAATTATTTTTACTGCAATTGTAGCTAATTTTAATATCTAATATTTTAATTAATTTTTTCCACCTGTTTTTAATATTTTTCTGCAAACGCAGACACGTACAATACAGCGATCTGAAGTAAAAGGTATTTGAACCGATTCGTCAAGCCGGACAATCTCTCAACTTTCACTATCTATGCATAACACTGTCCCCGGTGTTTTAAGTGTTTCACATTTGAATATAACAATAATAGAAGATTACAATTAAAATCTCATTTAAAGCAAAAAGCGAAACTTTCATTAATTATCTACAAGAAAGTATTTATTCTAAACTGAAAATGTCTGATTAAAATTTATGCAAACATTATAATTCTGGACTAACGGTTATAATAACAATATATTAACACTTTTTTTTTCACATCGATTTATAATGACGATAATGAGTATTTTTAGACTAGACTTAAAACAAACACTTAACACTTAAATGTCTAAATAAAACTCGGAAATTACAATGAACAAATAAAAATTGTAATAGTTCTAAAATAGATCTGATTTAATACTGTATAGTACATTTCAACACACAAGAAAATCATTTTTAACGTCTGTAAAGGCTTTATTGCGCCTCCTATGACGATAATTACCTGACCCTTCATTTAAAGGGTACGATTTACCTACTTACAGCATATGAATTAGGGGGTCGTATTGACTATAAATTACTGCTCTATAACATAATAGCAAAATGTAATTTTGAGTTAACATTCTTTGTAATACACAATAAAATTGTTTTAGTTAATCAGCTGCCATTAATAAAAATGTTAAACCAATATATTTTAATGTAACATTGACGGATCTTTAAAACTAAATATCGACTACCTAGTGGAGGATTAACTACTCGATTATAAAATTGGTCCTAAATAAGGCTTTAGTTAATCAGCTGTCATTAGTAAAAATGTGAAACCAATAAATTTTAATGTAACATTGACGGATCTTTAAAATTAAACGTCGACTACCTAGTGGAGGATTAACTATTCGTTTATAAAATTCGTCCTAAATGAGACTTTAGTTAATCAGCTGTCATTAATAAAAATGTGAAACCAATATATTTTAATGTAACATTGACGGATCTTTAAAACTAAACGTCGACTACCTAGTGGAGGATTAACTATCCATTTATAAAATTCGTCCTAAATGAGACTATAGTTAATCAGCTGTCATTAATAAAAATGTGAAACCAATGTATTTTAATGTAACATTGACGGATCTTTAAAACTAAACGTCGACTACCTAGTGGAGGATTAACTATTCGATTATAAAATTCGTCCTAAATGAGACTTTAGTTAATCAGCTGTCATTAATAATTACGAAATCAACATATTTTAATGTGGCATTTATAGATTATTAAAGTTAATTGCGCCTGCATTAGCCGAATGCCTTGAGGGGTTTCGTCTAGTGCGAGGGACCGCAGGTTCGAATCTCCATCTGGTCATTTATGGTAACCAATTTTTTCTGGAGAGGAAGATTTCGCTCTGTGGAAATGCCTGACAAACAGTAAATTATTTACAGTTATTTGCACCAGTTTTCCCTAATAACAAACTTAGTTAAGTAGCGGCTCAGCTTAAGGTGAACCTTAAGGTGAATATGTTTTCTACCGTCGAAACTAGGAATAAAGTTTAGCTAAGTATTGAAAACGGATGGCAACAGTGTCAGACAGTGTGAAAGTGACTTGTAACTTGTAAGATGCTTGTAAGCGTTTGACAGAAACACACAGAGAGAAGGAGAATGTTGACTTTTAATTCTTGATACGAGTTTTCGAGTTTTCATTATTGTTGTCAGGTCAGTCTCAGGAATATTAACAGCTGATTCATAAAAGCAACACTATTATTGCTGAAAATTTGTTGTTTAATTAGATAAAACATAACAAACTGTATGCATTCGTGGTCATAGGAATGGTTATTTCGCCTTAAGTTACATGGTAAACTTAAAATTATTTTTTATACCTCCTCATACATCAAGGATATTCAATTTGAGCTTCAATCAGGTTTAGTACAAATAATGTTGTACATTTGGTTACCCTAAATCGCCGGAAAAATTTAAGTTCGTCAAACGTATGAAAATTTTCTGCCCTTTCATTCATTTACTTGTCTAGGTATACCACAAAAAATTATATTTAACTCGTCCAATTCATCATCATTTTCAAACATTATGTGATTTATTAAGATATTACGTGCCATTTTGTTGCAAAAATGTACAAATAATATATATCCCCACAATAATAAATAAAACACATCGAAAGCACCGTAAACAACAAATAAAAGTCTTCTTTCACTTGCCGCAATACTTGTCATTTGAAACCAAAAGTGAGGTTAACTAAACCTTAAACCGGGCAAATATTCGGCTTATTTTGAATAACACTTAACTGGTCCTTAAACAGTGGTGCAAAACGTAATAATAGTTTAGGATCTACTTAAGTTAAGCTTAAATATAACCGGTGCAAATAGCCGTTAGTCTCTATTTACCGTTAAAAAATGACTTAATCACAGACGATGATTTATGATTACGGTGTAGCTTAAAGTACTGCCACGGAATTCTTTTGTATGGACGTGACTTACAATGTTATTGCGTATTACAAACTAATTAATACCAAACCAGAATTTACAATAACTTAATAACAAACTAATTAGTTAAGCTTTATAACTAGGTCTTGTGATGGATGACGTTATTATTATGATTGAAAAAGTATATACACACGCTTTTAATATTTGACGTTTCCTTTTAAAGTTACATCTGTTTCCTGTTTTGAATTGGCAGACGAAAATTAATGAAGCAATCGGTTTTATCTAATGTCACGAACTGTCACTTTTAACAGTACCATTTTACGCAAGTCCGTAATCCAGGAATAATGCTGGCAACACGTTCATAACCAGCTCCGTAATGGAATATTCCTATCAAGAAAAAGTTAAAAGCTAAACAAAGTTAAAAGCGTGTTAGTCAGACGCAGACGGGCCAGTCGCGTACGGACTTAGAATATTTAATATTTATTAATTAATAGTAATAAAGTGTAGTATTATTCTAGAATGACATCGCAAATTAATAACTGTAGCATTTCAAATCAAAATAAACTACCATTCACACATTTCTTAGAGTAGAAATTATAAAAATGAAATGATAAATATAACAGAGTTATTCCTGAAAAATACATCATAATAGTGTTTTAAATAAAAATAAAAACAAGCCATTTGCTTAGGTAAGCACTCAAATAAAATAAAAATTGTGTTTCTCTTTCTTTGTAAGAAATAAGTGAGGTTATGCATAAAATATCCATTATATTTTACTCGACCATCTTCGCTTAAATAACTCAGATGTGTGTTGTGTTATGTTTTCGTCGATATAAAATCACAAAAACATCTGAACTAAACAAGTTACTCATGTACTTACGTGCAGTTTAAAAACTAAATATATGTAATTCCGAAGGAAATATGTTAGTATTTATATTTAAGTAGTAGATAAGAACTTAATGTATTTTTCGTTTTAAAATGTCTTCTAAATTTGTCTACATTATTTTTTTTGTGTCAGTGTGATTTTAGTTAGCAATAAACGAGGTAATAAATTATTACAAGCTGAACTAAACTGATTCAAAACCACTCAATATTGTTACGACCGCCACTGGTTTTACTATTGACTTATAGGCCTGTAATTGATAGTTAATATGGCTTCTGTATTATTCAAATGCTAGCCGGTAAACCATACTCTTTAAAAGAAGAATCAGGTAATTATCATCGCAGAAAGTGCAATAAAACTATACTGTAACTGAAATTTTATTAGTGATGTTCGATTTAATGTTAAATATGTAAGCTTTGTTTTTTTTTAAACAAGTAAGTATGTAAGTACATTATATAAGTGTACTTCAAATTACTAATAATAACGTCCGTAATTATACTACCAAAATGACTCCATCTGCTTTTCATTATTAATTATAGTTACATCGATTAGTTAAAAAGCATTTCGTATTTTTTTTTCTTTTATGGGAATCTGATAAGAGGTATTTTATAACATCAAACATTTTGCAAAAATGTCCATTAAATTCCTAACCTTAGTATCACTTTCTTCGGCTGACTGTACTTGTATCTAGCACACTGTATGTATGTACTAAATACGCAAAATATTGATTAGCTGATTCTGGTAAGGATATTATCCTAAAAGTTCAGTCCTAAGGAGTGCAGTTTTGCAACCATTAATAATTACCAATGAGTTTATACTCGCACCAAGAAACTTTTTGAAACGGAAGCATATAGTAATTGCATAAATATATGTGTTAGTTCATACGAACCTTCCTCGAGTGCAATCAACCGTGCAAGACCGTTCACAAACTCTTACTAAATAGTAAACGTATCCCATATATGCCTAATCCTATTTAAGAAAGCGTATTCGGTAAATTTTTGGTTTAAAAGATGCAAAAGAAAGACAGATTTTTTTCTCATGATATTAGCTGGCATATATTAAATGTAAATAAATCTTCTTAAGTAGAGGAAATTATTAATTTTGACTTCTCACACCCAATCCTTTATTTACTTAATTAGAAATTATTTCACAAAAAAAGAAAACCTTTTTTCGTCGAAGTTATTTGGCCTCTGTGTTTGTGCACTTGACATTCACTTTTGTTCCGAACTAGCTAACGTTCATGAAAGTCTCCTATCCATTTATTTCACGCAGATCTGATTTCTGGGTCGTCATTTTTTCAAAGGAATTTCATCTCCTTTACAATTCAGAGCGAACCACACGCGTGGAAAAGAATGTGATTGAAAGCATCATAGATGAAATTATTTATTAATTGATGTATTTATCTTTTTTTTATATATCAGTGTGAAAGTGGATATTTAATTGTTCGAGAAATGGGATAGATGATTGATTAAAATTATTATACCAATCAACAGTGATTTGTAGGAAATATATTTTTGTAGCTAGTAAACTCGGTTATAAAGTTATCCTTTCAGTACATTAAAATATAAAGATTATTTTATAGCATCTAAACTATAGAAAGTTGCATAATGAGAGAGTAATCCTTTCAAACTGACAGTTTTTTTTTTACAACGATATTGTATTGTACATGCGTTAAAAGTGTACATATAGATGTTATGCAATTGCCGGATACTTATTTATCTAACGCCATATTAAATTTGGCGTAGACTAATGACAAAATAATCATAGATTTACTGCATCAAACCAGGTTACTGAGGTAGTACAAATGTATACCAACCAGTAGTGTGCATTAAGAACAAATAAAAAACTTACCTGTCTGCAAGTTGTTTTACCAAAATTATTACAAAGAAAAAAATGGATACAAAACTTAAAACAACATCTGCAGATTATGTGTTATGTAATTGTTGTAAAAAGTCGGAGAACACTTTTCTAAACACCTTATGTATGGTTGATCTTTCATTCGGATCATTCACACCATCTTTTTCTCGCAAACTATTGTAGATAAATAAAAATATGAGATAAAACTTTTAATAGCAAGTTATTTTATTAATTGAATATTAAAGACCCAATAAAGACACCCATACGTATTACAATCGGTTAAAACAACAGCTTAACTTTTGTGCAGGATGTTATTGACTGGTTATAAATTTGTGTACCTGTCTTACATTTTTTTCCAGATGGAATAATGGTGCCTTCATATCATACACGGTATTTCAAAATTAGTGGTATATCAAAGAGTTTTTAAAATAATTTTTGTGTTCGAATAGAATTTCAATCAATTCAACAATAAATATTATGAGATTACATACAGTCAAAGTCATTGCGCGCTAGTTGTCCTTCGTATTGGAGTTGATTCGCAGAGATCAACCTCCACTGAGGCAATGAGAGTTGCTGTTTTGATGATTACAGTTCTTACGAGATATTTGCCTGGTAAATAGACACATATTTTATGACATTTTGCGTCCGTCATATGTACAGCGTTTGGACGCTTTTGTTAGGTATTTCCGTAATTGTTAGTGCTATCAAAGAGTAATATAGGTGTCATGTGCTCTTTTTGGATCAAACTTAAAATGGTAAAATCAAAATTTGAAAATTTTCGTTCGCTTAAGAGATACGGGGAAAAATCAAAAAATTGTAAATTATATATATTCTTAGTTAAAAGAGATACAGAAAAATATTTTATACAAAAGTTTCTTTATAATGATTGTCGAATATTCTGCCTCTCTTCAGAATAAGTATACGGGGTCAGCATCAATGACGCCTACCTTTATTATATTTTAATTGTAAGGTGATTCCAGAATTTAGCAATAATTATTTATTTAATTTCGTTTAAACGTTCGACAGACCATTCGGTCACATGGGCATTCTCATGTAAACAAAACAATGCATATACAAACATTATTAGGCTAAATTTAAATGACATAAATACACTGTAAAAATAAAGAGAAAGTTCACTTGAATTGAACTTGGATCCAAATTTGATCTGTCAATATCTATTGTAAAAATATACTATTCAAATTCTAATATTCATATTCGATGTGTAGGTATTTCACTACTGATCATCTTTACTTCCTGAAGGGAATATTCTGAAGGAAAATGCCATGAAGGACTTGCCAAATGCAGAGATTTCCTACATCACCTGGACATCGTCTGGCTGTCTGCTGCTACATTTTATATCCTTTTTTCTATTATAACTAATTAGTTTTAAAATATAACTAAGTAAAATAGTAACTTTACATTTAAATAGTATCGAATATATATTCCATAACAATACATATACATAATGTCTTTCGAACAGATTTTAAGGCATCCATTTAAGGAGTTTTATTTCTGCAAAGGCCTCATGAATTCTTCGATCAAGTTCTTCTCGGGTTAAGACTTCTTCATAAATTAATGTTTTCCAACACACCCCAAAGAAAAAAAAATGGATGCAGGGGACGTTTTAGGTAGACAACCACCTTGACAAAGTCATATAGAAATGATGAAAATTGGGTTATTAAAAAATTGTGCATTACGAATCATAACTATATGACTTTAGATTGGTTGCCTACCTAAAACTCTCCTCTATTCCCATTTATTAAACATAGTGTACAATTTATGTCCAATATACATTGAACTGCTTTCCAGACTTTATCCCAGATATGTTATCAGACGCACCTAAATCAACCATTTAAAAAGTGAATCTCTTAGTGCATTGAGAGGGACGGTCATCATTTTAACCACCGCATTTAGAAAAAACTAGTTCTTGAGTTTGAGTTCATGAAGTTCAGACTTTTGATTACTTAAGCAAACTTACTCTTGGATATCTGTTCATAGAGATAGCTGTAATTTAGTTTAGGGAATCATTTTCGTAATCGATTTAAAATATATGGATTTAAGCATTACTGTTTTCCTGCTAACACTGTTACTAATAAGACAAATTTTATTATAAAAATTTTTCCGGCTCGTCTGGGGTTCGAACCCACGCCCTTTTGTTCTCCGGACAAACCCCTCCACCAACTCAACTACCGAAGGCAATGTGTTAGATTTGAATCCGTTGTCTCAACTTGTTGGATGAACTCTAGGATAACATCCACTCTACAATAGACTTTAATGGTCGCAGTGGATGGGACGATAAATAAACATATGGATGCTGTCACTTTCTAAACTTACTATTTGAAATATTTCTGCAATAATAAGTAGTATTCAAAATTAAAAAACCAAAACAAAATGAGAAACCTTGTACATACAGTAGTTGTTATATTACTCAATTGCAACTGAGGTGAATGGCACATGAAACATTTTGTCGTTGAAATACTGTACAAAGCGATTTCTCTAAAATATTCAAATAGAATCAGCCTTAACCAGTATATGACTTAAAATTCCTTGCAACTAGTCCATGAAGTAATCAAGCAATAAAACAAAACATATTCTAAACAACATCGATTTACATTATTCATGTCCAGTGCTCGACACACTGTCCCAGAAAAGCTAAATTTTTTTTGCTATTTCGATTTAAATGGTCCATTTCACAGACACAATCCCACTCGACAACAAACACAGATTGCTTCTTATCTAACGAAATCATCAAAAAGAATGTCTTGTTGTGTGGTATACACAAAGACGACACACCAATTATATTCACTTTAAATTAACAATTTAAAGTATAAACAAAATTACTGCATTTTTTGATAAACAAAAACACAGATGATGAACACAAGGACGTTTAATAACTCCACAACAAAATCGTTTAGGTAGGTAAATATATTACCCTAAAGCCTTCAGCGAAAGTATCCACTACATGCTGCTATCAAAGCGGCATTTGTCCGTAAAGTAATAGTGAAATTCTGTATTCGCGCGTTCGTCTTTTACTAAATCTGGGACATGTTTTGTGGTAAAGAAAATTGTGGCAGTTCTAATGCTATATAAGTGGGAGATTGGGCATAAGGTGCATTTGTTGTCCGTTGGTGAGAGGGACTTTTAGTTGAGTGCTTCTTTTTAAAGAGAATTTACCGCGGCACAATGAAGATTCTTGTAAGTAATCGTTCGTATCTATGTATTTGCGCCTATCAGTACTGGACTTTCTTCGACGCAAGTGCGATATATTGGTGAAAAATATTAGTGCGTGTGTCAAATCTTATGCGTAAAAATCAATTTGCTATTGTATCAAGAAGCAATCTTAATTTTGCAGTGTTATTAGATTAGTTTAGTGTTGTTAATGAAGTGTAAAATCAGAAAAAAAATGTTGTAACTATGGTGTTTTTATTAGCCCTCAACGAATACGTTTATAAATGCATGAAAGATTTAGTAGTTTCAAGTTGGTATCCATATGTCATTAAATGTGACAATTTGAGGTTAATTTTGTTTATGGTGAATGTCAATCAAATCACTGCATAATTACCTACGTTATCAAACTTCTTTATTTTTACACATTAAAAACGTTAATTTTAGAAAACTCCATAAAAAGTTCCCTTCATATTTATTTTAAAAAAAAACACGTTTTTTAAATTTGAATTCGAACTAGTTTTTTTTTTTAGTGTATACTATTAGAAACTCTGAAGTGTACTACATATTTTGATATTAAAACAATATCTTACTCCTTGGCGGTACCAGAATACTAGAAAGAAGATGACTACATAATCCTAATAATTAACGATCAAGAATATAGAGGGCAGCAAAAGAGACTCACAACTAACCACTACAGGTTATTGCATATACTTGATGAGAATAAATTCAAAATTCACATATTATTTCTCTTGCAATGGGTTCACTGTGGTAATCGTAGCGAAACATAATGAATCTATAGTGACCCTAAGGCATCAGGGCTCCTTAAGCGTCACTCTCAATGCGGAACAACTGAAGTCAACTAAGATATACAGTGACCGACATGAAATTAGCAAAATATGGGAAATTATTTTATCATTAAACTAAGGTAAATTCTTTTTGTGGAGTTTTACAATCACTTCCTTGTTAGGTAATATTGTAATAATGAAGAATAAGAAATAAATATTGAAAACAAATTCTTAAAAATATTGAGCATGTCTAGAAACTTCAAAATTTATTTTGACACATGTCACGTGATTATGGCGGCAAATTTAAAAAGTATTCCGTGAACCGCCAAAAGATGAGGTTAAATGACATGGTATCCAAAAAAGTTATTTTAAAAGATTACTCAGAATTCAGTTTTAAGGCCGCATGCAACTGTTCGTATCTCGATTCTCTTAAGTTTTGGGACTTTTTTGCTGAGATGACGGCTTTATTTTTTAACGATCTGTCTACTTTTAAAATTTGGTACATTCCCAGGCAAGCAAATTTAAATTTCCATGAATTATTTTTAGTAACTTTAACGTTGAATCATGAAATTACTTACATTTTAGTATCACATATAGTTATTTTAATACCTTTATGTTGAAGTTACTAAAAATAATTACACGAAATTGAAATTTGGTTGACTGCGTTTCTAAATAAACAGTCCGTGTATTTATAAAATTTTGCGAGCCAATTTTAACATTGAGCATGATAAAGTTGTACTATTAAATATTCAAACTGAAAAGAATCATCCAATTTCAAGTTGGAAAAGTTTTAAATAAAATATTACTTTTATGTGAGTGTGGAATAAACTTCTTTACTTTAAATGAATTTAAATTTTATTTACTGGAAAATATTGCACTACCGGTTTCGGCTTTTACATTCAACCTTCTTTAGATGATTTACAAAACTTTGTAATAGTTAATCTCAACATCAAAAAATCGTTATATTTAAGATAAATCTTCATAAGATTCTTCAAAATACAAAACAATCATTATTAATAGATTTTTCGTTTATTTAATCTACAGGCTTTCTTGGCAGCAGTATCATGTGCCACGGCAGCAGATCTACAAGCTCTTGAAACTCAACCAGCAGGAAGAAGTGTACAATATCGAAGACAGTCAACACAATCTCCATTCCTCAAAAATCGGACCAGTATTATCAACAACACGTCCAAGCCCAACCAGCCCAATTGCAACATCTACAAGTCCAACAACCTCACCAGCAAGCTTACCCCGTTCAATATATCCCGACTCCTCTGTACCAGCAACAACAACCTCAACCGGCCATGATAATCATAGCTCAGCCTCCACAAATAACTCCTCAGGCCATGCTTACGCACGCCGCACAACATCTGTTGAATTACTTCCATTCTAATCCTCAAGCAAGGTACCAGTTTCTGCAAGGGAATTACCAACCGCAGCCGCCACAAGGGCAACCGGCTTACGTCGCTCAGCCTGCTGGCGTTCCAGCTTATGCTTATCAGGTTGCGAGTGTTCAACCTCAGTATCATCAATCGCAAGCGCAACCGAGCCAAAGTAGCGCGCCTTTTGTGCCTTCTCCGCAGATTTCTTCGGCACCAATACAACACCAACAAGTTCCACAACAAGCTGGTCCTCAGGAAGGGCAATACGCGCCTCAGTATGTACCCCAATCGATTCAGATACCGGTGATTGGACCATTCGGGCATAGCACCCATATTCCTCACATTGCGACTTTAGCCCAGTTGACCACGCAAAAATACCTCCCACAGCCTCTACTTAGAGCCACACATACTCCAGCCATTGTCACTGGATTAGAGAATTTCACACCAGAGCAACAGGCTCAGATTAAAGCCCAATTGCAATCTGGTGGTCCGATCACTCCTCTGAAAGCAAGTTTACCCCCGAATTTCGGAGCTAGTTTGCAACAGAACGCTTCAGCGATGAAACCCACTCCAGCGCCTCAAACACAAAGCACTAGTCCGCAAGAATTCCCATCTGAAGATGAAGATAAAACCCAACAAGGAACGCAACAGATTCCGTCTTCCAGCAGTTATAATTCCGGAATCACTTATGGAAATCAATTCAATAAAGGGTGAATTTTATTTATACCCGAGTAAAATTTTAACTGTTATTTAGTGTGTATATATATGATCATATAGCAGATGATTGAAACAAATTTATTTATTATTTTTCTATTCTAGTTTAAAAGAGAAATGTAGTTACCAAATTAGTTGGATATGAATAAAAGAATAAATTATTTCGAAGCGACGTTGTTTACTATATTCTCACAGACTTTGCTATTTTGATTATTAAAGAAAGCGAAGCTGGAATTTTGATATGTTCGAAGTATTAATGCATGCATCCACACATCTTTAGAAAGCGAAAAACTAGATGTCGTTAAACCTGTATAATGATGTTATAAACGTTGAATGGTGTACCTACACTTTTATATAATGAAAGTGAAACTTAACAACTTAAACATTATCCTGTTACACTCAAGCAAGGATATTTGCAATTTATAATTTATTAATGTTTTTGCATCTATACTGAGAAAAAAAATTAATAATCATAAATAAAAATACAATTATCCTAAGTAAAAAGTTCAGCTGGATAGGGGACAAAAGCACAGATTACTTAGCACTAGTAAAAAAGAGATCCTAAACACTGATACTAACAACAAGCAATTTAAGTTACTTACGGTCTGCTTCATATCGGTAACTTATGAAGTTACTTATGATAATAGACTGAAGTCAGTAAACCAAAGAATATATGCAATTGCGGTAAGTAAAAGATTTACTCATGTCAAGTAGATGTATTGCTATGAGTGATCTATTCTATAATGGCTATCACACTTTCATTATTAACCTCAATTAATGCAAGCTATTTGGATTACTTGTGATAAGGAAACAGTATCATTAATGCACGTTCACCAAATATCTGACATATAAAAGGTAATGGTTTCCTATAAATATTCAATATACTTACCTTAAATTTGTTGTTCAACTATATAATTTAAATAAAAAGCAGTATTATTAGTAATAGTTTTATTTTGGATAGGACAAACACAGTGACTACCTGATATGAATGAAAGGTATTGGTTTTTTTTTAAACAATTTACAACGTAATGACTCACAAAATATATTCCTTAATAATGAAAAAATGAACAAAGCAGTAATAAAAGATAAGGTAAATGGGGCTCCCTTGAAACGTTATTTAGTTATTGAAATTATTTCAAATCTAAACAAAGGACAAAGAGAAATATGTCTTTGAAGTTACAACTAATAACAAACAAAGAAATAATATACCTAGGCGGTAAAATTGCGGTTTCTGTTGGTTCTTTGCACTGGGCGTTGTCTGGGCGAATTGATCCTCTGTCGGCGTATGTGGAGGTTATGTCAGGTGATCGCCTGGAAAACGGCTTCTTCGTCGCGGTATCCCTAAATGCAGATGGCACTTGGACTGTCGGATCACTAGCGACGGCATCCACACTTTAATTTCACCAGCGGGCGCAGATATCATCACAATGATGGGGAATTCAAATACCCCACCACGTGGTTTAAAACTGCAATCTTGAAACATTCGATTGCTTATAGGCTCGGTACTTCTTCTTTCGCTGGGATTCTTTATACGGATGGGGCTTGAGTTAACCCACCCGGTATTTTTAATATATTTGCGTTCCAACTGGCCTACAATGGCCGTACTCCTTAGCTACTCTTTTTTCGACGACCTTTTCACACGTCCGTCTCTTACTTGACGCTAGCCCGCGCTTGCGCGCGTAGCAATCTCGGGGACTATTTTATTACTCCGCCGCATTAGCCATCAGGAATAATAAAACAATTACGGGGTGGCAGCAAAACTCAAATAAATATAGTTGTGGCAAGTTGTTACATATTTAAGAAAATACATGAGTTTAATAGCGATCAGCATTGTTGTTACTTCTACTAACCACGTGCTGTAGTCATAAGTAATACGTTACTTAGCACAAATTCGTCAGGTACGGTGTGTAATAGCCGTTAATAAAAGCACTATTTACACTAACAGCTTGCATTCAGGAAACTGGGTTTAGTTGCAGGTATTAATTAACGAGAATAGTTCCAAATAAAACTTTATCTATTGTAAATAATTTTTTATCAAGTAAACAGTTTACTTAGCCCATTTTTCTCAGTGTATAAATTTAACTTCTACCTAGATCCAGTTACATGCTCTACTCTTTTACATAAGTTGCAGAAACTTTCTCAATATCTCTGCAATATACTTTTGACATTTTTAATGTGCTAAGTTTGGAGACTTCCAAGATGATTTGTTTTATGCATCAACATTAATGTTCACTATTAAGATATATAGAGTGAAAACTGCTAAGGATCAGAACAGTAGCGGCTTCTCTTAAAAAACCACGGCTTCACCATTGCAAATCACAAATTAATCATTAAAAAGTTTTTATTTTCTGTAAAAATACCGATAAATACACGTAGTTCAGAGTGGGGCACGTTCAGACACTAAACTTTAAAAAGGGATTATATATTGTTATTTAACGGGGTATGGGAAGTTTTCTCATATACACTTTAATACGAACACATTTTTGTGTGAAATACTAACCTACTTCCTAATACTATCTAATGGAAATGAATTTGTCAGTATTTGTGTTTCTGTGTAATTAGGGTATTTACTTAGATAATCACCACACTCATTAATGCATAAAATATAACACTCACCAAAGAATTTATTTTATGATAAAAAGGCATCCACATTTTTGTAGAAATTCACATTTTAGTATCGCATCTCTACAACAACAAAAAAAATGTTTAAAATGACTATGAAAGCCATTGTTACTCTTGCATCATGGATTACATAATAATGGTTGGTTCTTTACTAGGAATGTGTCCATTCACCTTAAAATCCCACAGCGAATCTCAAAACAGCAACGTTAAAGGATCGTTAACTTTAAAAATATCTTGGCTTTTCGTAGGACTGTTACTACTTTTTGCAAGTTCTCGAGCGATATATAATTTCTTTTTTAATGGCCTTCATGACATCAACAAAGAATCTGACACAACTTTACTAATATCGAAAGTAATGATATTTTTCGCAAGCCTCCTCACGCGGCTCTCGTTTATCGGCATAAATTTGGCATGAAAGTCATTAAAAACATCTTATTGGCTTTAGAATATGCCAATAGGATCGGCAGGTGTGAGTTCATACATAAAAGGAGTGCTAAACTTGACGAATGTCTTACCTGGAAGACTCATTGCGATAATCTTAAAAATAAATTAAATTCATTATGCTATATGTTTAGAAGTTTGAATAATGTTTTAACTACGGACCAGATGTTGGCGCTCTACCACGCTCAGGTGGGCTCTAGATTGAACTACGGCCTATGTTTGTGGGGTCTCGCTACCTCGGCGCCGGACGTATTCCTGGTGCAGAAACGGATTATGCGCATTATTTCGGGGTTGTCTGTTCGACAGAGTTGTAGACAGGTTTTTAAACAGTACGGTGTTTTGACGTTGACTTGCGCGTTTATTTTGAACGTGTTAATCTATATATTTCAGAACAAAAACAAATTTGCTAAAATAAACGATACACACGCAATCCCTACTAGGCGACATAACGATTTCCATATTCCATTTTGTAAATATAATGTAACATTGAAGTCTCCCCGCTACATGGGTCTCAAAATTTTTAACGCGCTCCCAAACAATATAAAAATTATTGACGATTATGTTCTATTTAAACGTACACTAAAATCATATTTATTGGGTAACGCGTTTTATAGTTTAAATGAATATTTTAATTGTTAATTTTAATTTTATTTCATTTTAATTTATAAGGTCCCATTCTCCCCCTACTTTGACAATCCCTATACATATATATACATTTATACATATTTGTAATGTAATACAGGGAAATAAATATATTATTATTATTATTATTATTATTATTATAAACCAAGTCGTCGCAAACTGTTTGCAATCATAATGATCTATTCTTGCGCATCAATGTTGATATGCATTTGCGAAATGTTATTTTTTAATATTGAGGATGTAATATTCGGGTTAGCGATTTATATGTGGTCGATGTGCCATCATTTCCTCTACGAAATTAATTATTTCTATCAGTTGCTTCTACACAAATTGTATTCTGATATGAGGAAGATCATTAATTATCGCTTGAGATCTGGAATGTTGCAAAATACAAACTACGACCAACTGTTCCTCGAGAAGCTCTTAAAGTTGCTGCGAATTCGAAGTATGATTTATCACACCTTTACTCAGCTGGAGCCGTATGTAAGCCCAGCTGCGCCCGTAATCGTCATCAGTCACATGGCAATGCTGGTTTTATTTATATACAATACCATAATTATGATAATTCATCAGACGATCTTTCAACACAGCGTACTTTATCGACTAATTTGTTTTACGTTAATTATCCATACAATATGTGGTTATTCATGCACTAGCACATCTGAACAATTAGCCAAATCGGTAAGGTCCTGGAAAATCATATTTTTAGAGGCAAATTGATGACATAAATTTGAATTTTAGGGCGACGAAATGCTATTGTACCTTCACCAGGTGTCTGTATCGAGTTTGAAACCAGTTGAAAGGCAGCAGGTTCGTAGAAGTTTAAACATTTCAATGTTATGGATTTTTGGTGTTTGTCAACAGGTTATAAATCTTATGTACATCATTTCTGTTCAGAAGTTTATACTAAGACCTTCGGGCATGCTTTCTATAACGCTCAAACTTTTCGGAACGGTTAGATAATTCAATAACCAATATTAAGATGTTTAGAATAAAGTAATCACATAATTTTTAGGTCTACTATATCGCCATGCCTTATGTAATGGTGGCCGTCCAAATGCACTTGCAGGGAAGTAAGAAAGCAGCAAAATAAATTGCCGGTTGATATTACATTTTAAACAAATATATTTATTATATTATACTTTTCAATTATGAATATTGTTTTATTTGGGTCTATTAGGAAAGTTCACATCTGAAGCAATTCACCGAATACAATTAACAGAAAACTAATTTACATAAACAACAATTCACAGAATAGCAAGATTACTGAAGCACAATTCACAGAAAAACGTATTCAGCGAAAACTATATACCTAAAAAGTATCGATTTATCACCTGAATAAGGAGATTCCAGAGCCACCGCTCCGGAGGATCCCAGAAAAACAGATTGGGACAACTACAGAACCAATCTAAGCAGCAATCTAAAGGTCATCACATCCAGAAGGTCCAGGCATCATCTGAATCTGGAAAACAACCCCAAAGAGGTGAACAAGGCCATACGTGAAGCATATGATTCGAGTTGTTCTGTTCAGCATAGTAAAGGATGTAGGGACGCACCTTGGTGGAATAGTCATCTGTCGAAATTAAGATCCGATACGCGGAAGCTCTTTAACAAGGCCACCGGTTAGACCGAGAAGCTTACTTCCTACAATAAAGCTATTATTAGGAAAGCGAAAAGAAAGTTCTGTGAGGAAATCGATTCAACACCTACCGCTTCGCGACTTCACAAAGTAATGGCGAAGGGTAGAATCGATACAGGAATGGCACTAAGAAAACCAGACGGAAGCTTCACTGAAAGTGAAGAAGAAAGAGGCCTCCTCCTTCAAGAGACTCACTTCCCCGAAAGCAAAGTGGGAACCTCGGAAAATCCTTCCGAGAAATATAGAAGACCAACTAAAGAAGCTACTACAATGGCCAAACACATATGCAGCAGCGAACGGTTAAAATGGGCAGTGAATACCTTTCAGCCTTTTTCCAGTTTTACTTCAGAAAGCGCAGGAAGAAATTTTTCCTCACATGATTCGGATAAGCCGAAGCAGTTTGGAGCTGGATTATATTCCAGAAGTTTGGCGAAGAGCCAAAATCACCTTCCTACCAAAGGGCGTTGCACCTGGGAGCATGTGAAATCGCAGAGGGAGACTTACCTAGACTGGGGCCCTCTGATACCGCCACACTTTCTGAAAGGAATAGGATTGGAAGGCCAGCTGTAAAGCAGCAAGAATAGGGGACACAACAGATCTTTTAAAGGTCACAGTGTAACATCACCCTTCCATTTATATACATATATACATCACCTGAATAATATAAATCCATACCTACACCTGAATAATCTTCGACAATTTCCTATGAAATTTCCTAAGAAGAATCCTTGGTGGAATACCCATGCGAATTACCAGGTCCATATTTGCATCCAAGGTATTTCATCAAGAATAATTTTATTGGATAGGTAGTACTGTTTGGCCCTCAAATACGTCACACCTAGATGCGTAAGAGCATACCTTATTTTCTCCTTATATTTCATTGGCTCCAGAGCACAAATGGGGGTGGTTTGAAATGCTGTACGTAGGACATAGTATTTATGATTCCAACATACGTGCACTTCTCGCGGGAAAATCGGGACACCAGCAATCGTCAATTTTGAAAATTTCTGGTTTAATGCAAACTGTTAGAGTAATATATTCAATTATCAAAGCCATAAATCA